>JAQFYC010000950.1:0-42580 GCA_034694165.1 Tomocerus mixtus
TCGCTCGGGGAATTGTCGCCGCGGGGAATAGTCGCATGCGGGGAATTGTCGCCGCGGGGAATTGTCGCAGAATCATAATATATATATACAAGTACTCCATTTCTATGGATAAAAGACATCCATCCATAGAATCACAGGGCCAGCAACAACGATTACATAATTATGATATAAATACCTCTTGTCTGAATCTGAATGTAAATTATGATACTTTCTACTACCCTTACTACCTACTAGACCTACCTGCCTACTACCTTACTCTACTCTTAAGAACTCTATACTGTGTATGTACCACCGTACCACATAGGCATAAATACATAGTAGGTAGTGTAGGTACTTAGGGACAAGGACTGAAGTTTGAGTACTTCTAATAATTAATAATATATAAATAGTTGTAGTTAACGGTAGGTATCAATCGATTTTTGTCTCACCCGGGAGCCGCTTGTACCCGGGCACCCGAAAATTTTGGCGTATTTTCGGAAATATTGGTGGCTTTTGGACATTTTTTCCATGATGCTACCCAAAAACCGCACGATTTTAATGCGGGGCACCAAAAGATCAATTAAGCAAGTAGTAGTACAGTCCACGTCCACACTGCAGTAATTGTACATACATAACAGGTTAATTCCAGTAATTAGCCATAGCCACAGCTTACACGACAATGGACATAATATGGACAACTTGCTTTTGCCCAAAAGGAAATATTTTGCTTCTCAGAAGCTATATTAAGCATAAAAAAGCATAATAATAATATCCAACCCGGAATCTGCCTTATATTGTGCATTAATTCTCTAAAAAGGATATGCATAATATTCGGATTTGTCGACAATATAAAAGATGTCATTCAGTACTTGGTAGGTTACGTTACGTAGAGTACTTCGTATGTGCAGCACGCACAATTATTTTAATTTACAACAGGAAATGCCTTGTGTGAAATTGTGGAGATGCGTTTTTATGGTTGGAGTTTATGAATAGCTATAAAATGTATTTATCAATATCCAGTATTTGCAAAACGTACAGACCTATATAATAACTTTATTTAGCAACTCATTTGCTATTGTCCACTGCACTGTTCCCTGTTGTGTGTGCTCACCTGTATTCTCCTCCAGATTGTGCAAATACCATAAACGAGTATCAATCATCACACTTATTAACCCCGTCTAGTCTCTATAGTCTCTATATGTATTCTCTATGCATTATTATTTACATTTACTGCTGAGCACTCACTATTAAGCTTGGATGTAAGGTATACAGTACATATACCTATATAAAATACTTACACTTTCCAGCAATCATCGCATTTATCGCTTTGTTAAGTAAGGATTAATAATTAGTATCTTGTTATTTGTTAGGATGTACGAATTTACCAAAACCTTTCCCGTTTGTAATCAATCATTTGACCATGTAGCTTTTATAAATGCTTTTTATGGATTACGGATTAAATTGAAATGCGCCACGTAAAAGAGTGACATATTTGTATTGTGATATCGACTTTGTCGAAAGTTGTATTAACGTTGAAACTCATTTAATTACGGTCTTTATAAACTGATAGAGATTAGATTGGTGATTGGAACATGGAATGGAACTATCGGTATGTAATATGCATGAAAAAGTCAAGCATGATTATATTATTGAAAAGCACTTACATGTAATTAGTTATACAGCAGCTTCCGTAGCCACCGCTATTCTCTTTCCCTGTTTTTGATAAAGAGAATCAAAATGAGAGCATCATTTTGTACATTGCTTGTAGCAGTTACCTTAGGGGGGATATTTTTATTAGGAGTAGAAGGAGCAATCCACCCCGCCGATGACGATCTTCTAGATCAAATCGAAAGAAGGGCTTTCTTGTTTTTCTGGGAGCAAACTAATCCTGCAACTGGACAAATTAAAGATCGCGCATATGCTTGGGGAAGAAATGACACTAAGGATGTAGCCAGCATTGCCGCAACTGGATTCGGTCTCACGGGTCTGGCTATTGCCCATCAGAGAGGTTTCAGGGATCAAGCAGAAATCGAAGCAAGGGTCCAACTTACTCTAGAATTCCTTTGGAACAATATGACTCACGAGCATGGATTTTACTACCATTTTGTCAACATGACTACTGGAGAAAGAGTTTGGGAGTGTGAACTATCCTCCATTGACACTTCTTTATTGATGGCTGGAGTTCTCACAGTACGACAGTACTTCAAAAGTAACCCTGTTATCCAAAATATCACCACTGAAATGTTCAATCGAGTTGATTGGCAATGGATGACAAATGGGACGGAATTCGTCAATATGGGCTGGAAGCCAGAATCCGGATTTCTGAATGACTCTTGGAATCGTTACTGCGAATTGATGATCTTGGTCCTCCAAGCTATTGGTTCAGATACCCATGGTTTACCAGCCAGTGCTTGGGACGCTTTCTCAAGGCCCGAATACACATATGCAAATATTTCTTATATTCACTTCCCCGCACCCATATTTGTTCATCAATTTTCGCATGCTTGGGTCGACTTCCGTAACAAGACCGATAGATACACAAATTATTTTGAAAATTCTGTCAATGCAACCAAAGCTACCAAATTATTCAACATCGTAGAATTGGGAGCCACCTACCCCAGCTATAACGAAAATTTTTGGGGATTAACGGCTTCGGACACACCTTATGGGGTATTATTCGTTTTTCTTTCAGTTGCATTTGAATAGAGCTTTTCATTATACCATACATTTTCCTAAGCTATTACCAAAATTGGTGCAAAACTTATTCATGAAGTTAATGACGTATTTTTTTGTTTTACAGTATGACGCATGGGGCTGTCCTCCACTTATGTAAGTTCCTTTTTAATTTAACTACTAAATCGAAATACTAGAGAAACCATACGATTAGGAACGATTAGAGAAGAAATGTGCACATTTCTCCAAGTTTAACAAAAGGTTGCCAAAATGTTTTTCATTATAAAAACAGTTCCCTTGTAAGAACTGTAAGTCGCAATTCCATGTCCCAATCCCAATATCCTTTTCCTGGCAACTGTCAAGGTGTCAAAGACAATACTTAAAATGCGTTATATGCTATATTATATTTTCTTCCAAAACTAGGGGACGACCTGATGGAAGCATTGTACCTTGTGCATCCGCCGGTTCCATTCCATTTTTGCCGGATGAAACCATCGCAGTTCTAAGAAACTTGAGGGACAACTTCCCCAGATCTTGGGAACGCTATGGATTTATCGACGCTTTTAATCCCCTTCCGGAATCCGAGTGGTATAACGTTGATGTTATTGGTATCGACGTCGGTATAACTATGTTGATGGCCGAAAACTACCGAAGTGGTTTCGTGTGGAATTATTACATGCAAGATCCGCATGTAATCAAGGCTATGAATGCCGTTGGTTTCCGATCCACTAATTGATACCTTTCCAATATATTTATATGACCTTTGTCAATTCATATTTATCAGATTAACAGCTATTAATACAAGAACCTACAAATTCTTACATCCCAGTAAACAAAAACATACATGCCTAATTTGTTACCAATGTGGGAAGTAAAAGTTTGTTGAAACTGCTTTGGTCAATGATTCCTTATTTCTGAACCTATCAGTCGTCAGTACATCAACAGATACTATGTAGTTTATAACATCTTAATTTATCACGCAATATATAGAAGAATTGCACACGTTTTCAATTAATCTAATTATCATGGCTAATGTATAAGATTGCATGTAAAAATGGAGAAAGGTGGCGCATATTCTCGCTCATATGTTACTTTATATAAATGTTACAAACATAAAATAAATGATCCTTACTACAGTTAGACAAACATCATCTACGTACTATGTACTGATGCCCACTCCTATGAACATTTCCTGAGTGAACGGTTATAATAAGGTTGTAACAAGGATTTTTGTCACTTTATATCAAGTTTGATGTGTAGATCTACCTACTAATACCCAATCGATGTCAGTGTAAATTCAAAGTTATTAGTTACAATACAAACAATTTTTATTTGGTTATTTTAAAGTAGAGACAAAGTACCCCATTTAACATAGCATATTATTTATAGTACCTACGCAGGTATTTCATTTACAAAAGCAGGATATCGGCGGCATTTTTCTCAACCATGGTCTCCAATGTAGTAATTTCCTTTTTCCATCCGTCCAATCTGCTCACCATCGTTCCAATCTAAACAATTAGATACACTTATATTTGGAATACATACATGCTTTACAGACTGACTGTTACGCTCATATTGAATTGTAAATTGTAATATAGCAAACGACGAGACGATGACAATACAGTATACAATACAGTACAGCAATGAAATGTTTTTAAGTACCTGCTCACGATCCAATACACGAGGTTGAACCCAGGTCATTTGAACTTTACGGGCAACTTCATCAATGTGGCCTTTCAAAAGACCCTTGGAAATAGCTTTCATAACATAAAGTTCTACTTGGTTTTCAGCAAGCTTGGTTTCATCTGATATCTCTTTGAAGGTTAATGTTCTTTCTGTTGCAGGTCTCTTGAATGTCATCTATAATCAGTATTAACATTTAATTAATAGAAGATAGTCAACTCAGCAATTAAAATATATTTCTTCACAGTTCACAGTAATCAGTGAAAGTTTCATGCGGTGCTAATATGTATAAAACGGCAAATCACGATAACGACGTATAACGACTACGACTACACTACTTGTAAGGTTAAAATAAGTTTTAAATAAGTGTCTTTATTATTAGTGTCTACTGACTCTATTAATTTCTTTTACCTCCATTAAGCAGAGAAGGCGAATCTTGTCAGTCAATTGCTGTTCATGCAATTTTAGAGTTGGCTCAGTTTGCCATTTGACTTTAATTCTATTAAACTCGTCCATACGTCCTGCGTTAAAGGCAGTCAGTAGCTGAACCAGCCAAGCATCTGGAGTTCTTATCAAAGATTTTAATACCGGATGCGCCAACTATTCAGATATTTTTTGTTGTTAAATTAAAAGTTGTCCATATAAAAACGACATATTTATCATATATATACACATATTATACTATACACTTACCAGCTCTCCGAAGTTGTAAATATCAGGAGCGCTGAGAGCTGCAATAGACAAATGCTTAGCATGATCCATCTGGTCATTATGTTCCAACGTTGATATATCCGTACATCCTAAAAACTTCAATGCACTTCGATAATACTCGGCAGTATCTCCAGTAATTTTATTCAGCTGACTTTGCAGCAAATAGAAACGCCCGTGAACCGATGAAACTCCGTCGATAGATTTCAAAATTTCATCCGTTTCTTCAAGTGATGCCTGACAATCAAAAAACGTACATTCATATATTCACTATACTTTGGGGAAAGGGCTACTATACTATTCTTTTACAAAATACTTCCGAAAAAGTGTAAAATTACCTTTGCTCCAGGTATATCTTGTTGAGTCAACAGTTTGACTTGACCTCTGGTGATCTTACATAATGCCACAGCTTCCTTGCTAGCCTTTACTTTTGGCTCAGTTTTATCCAAAAAGCTTAACACATCCTCTGGGTTGTCATATTGTTTGGTTACCAACACAAGTATTTCCATGAGGGACAGAGGGTTCATTCTGTAATTATATTCAAATTGGCATTATTAGCAATTTCCTAACTCCTCCATTCCAACTCCATTCTTTCAAGGTGCCTTCTCCATAATCTCCATACCATTTAGATAGTGAAAACTGTGCATTCTACATGTATAACTATATTTGGTTACAAGTCACAAAGTTCAACGCTACTAAAATAATCAATATTATTGCCATTGCATTGCTAGTACCTCATTTCAATATCCTGGATGAGATTTTCGTATAGATCAATGAGTTTGGGCTTCGTTTGCATAGCAGGACTTTTGACGAAAGCGGCCAGTTCTAAGGTTAATTGATGCCATAGTCGGCTTGTATAAAGCTCATCCAATTTTGACCATTGCCTTCCAATATCATCAGTGGCAGCCGATTCTTGATCTCTTAAATATTTACTGACGTCTTTCACCATGATGAGGGTCTTGTAATTTTGCTGACTTTTCTTCCAGTTATATAATACGCACCGAGGTATCTAAAAATTTGCAAAATCTTATCAGTGCATAATATATACCACAGCTACAGGCTACACTACAACTACAGGACATATTATGTATTTCATCAGTAAAAAATTCAGCTTTCGACATTCCGTGTTGTACAATGTTCAATGTACAGTACATCCTATCGAAATATTTTTATTACCTTCTGGTCACCGAGTGATACTACTGTGATGCTGAATCCGACCTTCTGTGTATAGTTTCAAGTGTCAAAGGGTCAAAGAATCAACCCGGGTAGTTTTCCTTTAGCTGTTAACAGAGAATACGAAAATGCAAACTTGCAAACAAATGACGAAATTGCACGAAGAAAATAACAGAAAAGATGACAAGAGTATTTTGAAAGTTCCTTACAGAAAGAAAACAAGGCTTTCGCTTGTTTTTGCTTCCCCGCGAATGTCAAACCAGTAAGCGGCAAAATCTATCTCGTGTTGTGGTGGAATCATTCCATGTCAAAAAAACATCAAAAAAGTTTATCCAGCTGAGAGAAAAATTAGAATTTTGGAGAATTTAGCTTTTGGGAACGGGAACTACCCGAAATCTTAAAGGAAATTGGAAGAAATGTTTAACAGTACGTAGTATACTAACTAATCACCAGGTCCAGGTAATATCCAAATCGCCTGGGCCTGGTGCCTGGTTATTAAGTAATAATAAGTCATAAGTAGGCAAGGATATAAATTGGAATTAAATTCAAAATTTTGTTTATTGTTTTTATAGGGATCAGAGGATTTCTAAGCATTTATTTTGACTGAAAACTTAAGATGGCAAAAGACTACTTTCCTATCTTCAGTAGCATTAAAAAGTCCGGACCAGCGAGGCCAAAAGTAGTCACTCCTGTCGAAGAAGAAAAACCGAAAGCAACTTCGCTTAAATTACCTTGCGCAATTTGCTACAGAGACACGGATTATCTAAAACACGGGGTTAAAACTGAAAATGACGATGAATATTACGAAGAATCCATCAGACTGTTTGAAACTTACACCCGTATGTTTCGAGTGCAATTAAAACCTCAGATGCAATGGAATTTTAGGTCGGAAATGCTTCCATTCTGCAGAGACTGTTTACCAAAAGTCAAAACTGTTATCGGTCTTCAAGAAACTCTGGTGTTCGTCGAAAAGCAAATCGAACAATCTTTGTTGGAGATGAAAACACTGGTATTAAATTCACAGCGCCCATTAAAAGCAAAGAATCAAAAAATCAAAGAACCATTTGTTACTTCCCTTGCAAACGGAAAAATTAGCAAATTGTATTCGTATTACGAAAAGATTGACCATTTTAGAAGTCTGATTACTAAAGGTATGCCAGTATAAAAATTAAGTATATTTTAATACAAAACCGATTTAAATTAAAATACAAATAGCTAGGTTAAGATTGCACGAAAAAGGTAATTTAAAATTGAAACTTGACATGTGCAAATTTTTGCAGACTTGAATCCCGAAGTTGCAATCTGCCGAAATAATCTTCTTATGAAAGTAGCACCATTTGAAATGAAACAACATATTAATGACGTAAAGGAGACGCCAGATAAAATTAGAATTCATTTGCCCGTAAAACTTACCCCAGATGAGGATGGAGAACAAACCGTCACTACCTATGAAAACGAATTGAGAGATGTGGACCATTGTACTCGAAGCGATTCAGTTGATAAGTTCAATATTCCAGAAAAACGTGACATCAAAAATAGCTCGTACAATTCGGAACTGTTGAACAACAACTTAAATAAGAATGAGAATAATCGGAATCTGGGCAATACTGTTTTGGCGACTCCTTTGAGTATGAAAAAGAGGCGTAGCTCTAATTTGAGATCTCTTTCATCAGAAACTAAGGAAAGACTCAATACATTATTGATAATCACACGTTCCAAGAAAACTAAAATAACAGGAGCACGGAAATTTTACAGAAGTATGCACATTGTGTTGCTTGCTCTTAATCTTTAGTACCTTTTAAATACTATATTTTCATCGTTGTCTTACATTTTACATTTTTGCATATTTATGTACATATATTTTTTAACTCACATTGTTCAAAATGTTTTTCAGAGATGGGGAACAGCTACTGGAAGTGTAAACTCTGTCAGAAACATTTCATTACTGACGCCAAATCGACAACTTTAGCTCGTCATTTTGATCAAGTTCACCAAAAGATTAAACCTTTCCAATGCCGAATATGTATGGCTCAATTCTACGATTCTGATAGGTGTAAACATCATATAATTCAAGTTCATGCAAAAGAAATGACCGAAAAATCATTCGAAAACATGCTGCAAAAAGGTGCCCCAACCACAGTTGACGAAAATCATAGAAGGTAAAAGAATATTTCTAATGTATTAAAGTATTAATTCCTGTATTCACATGCAACGTGACATAATATATCTCTTTGTCACAATTATCGATGTACCTAATATTACTCATTTTTGTTGCTTAGAAAAATTACAGAGAAAGGCCTACCAACCAGCAAACCTAAGGATATCGAAATGAGCAGCGCACCAACAACCCAGAAGAGACGGCCTACTAGTAATTACAAGCAATTTTTTAAAAGTAAGGAATCAAAAACTTAATGTTTAAACAAACTAACATCGTACTATGTTGTGTACTACTTACGGCTATGCTATTTAACGTCCACTACCACTACCTGATTGTTAACATTAATATATTTGGTGAAAGCTGTTGCTACTCTGCATTTTGTGAGAAATAGGGATAATGAAGATGAAGATGCCATTTTTTGTATTTTCCCAGACCCATTTAAACTTATTTCTTTATATATTAATTTTTCATTCCATGAGTACAATAACGATAAAATTATTTCGAAATGTTTTTGTAGAAGAAAGCAATGGATACTATAAATGCAAGTTGTGCCTATCTCGAATTATGTTGACATCCAGCTTAAGGCGTCACTTTCTTACTCTCCATGGGCCTTTGGAGAAACTTAAATGCAAACACTGCAAACAGACATTTCTGTCAGAGAGTAAACATGAACTGCACTTAAAAACTGTTCACAACGAGGATACACGCAAGACAAAAAATGAAATAAAGGAATGCAGAGTAAGAATCTCGCCAATTTCGATTTCACCACAATCATCCAAAAATATCCTTTCTAAACAGAATTGTCAAGCTGATGCTGATGATTCATTGCCAGTATCGATGTCTGCTGACAACGAAAAAACCCCTGATACCATTTGTGAGTCGGAAAAGTTGGTTCTGTCCATGGCAAAGAACTCAAATATAGTTGAGCCATCTTCTATTCGAGCTACTGAAAATAAAAATGAAGACACTGATGTGAAGGAGACGGTTGACCATTTACTGCTTAAGCTTAGCGACAATGAAAATTCAGTGAAAGACAATCCTGCCAAAATCAGAAGGAAGAAGTCTCAAGGTCTGGCATTAGTCACATATCCTCCTCACATAGAGCGAGGAATTATCCGGAGAAAGCAAACTGCTAAAACCATATATGATAATTGTGAAGGTAAATTTTTTAGCATAGACGATTTTTTAGTACTGGGTACCTAAAGTGAAAATCAGGACAATAATAAATATGTACAATATACAGTAAAAGGGATTAAACTCTGATTTACAATTTTTAATTTAATTTAGATGGAGCCATCAAGGGTACAGTTCGATGTACTATTTGTAGCATAGTCGTCTCAAAAGGGAAATTTTCTCGTCACTACACATGCATCCACAACCGGTTTGCTGGTCGTTATCAATGCAAGTATTGCAAACAAATCTTTTTTGATAAATCAGGATGTGCTGTACATATAAGGACAAGACATTACATGGAGAAGCCTTTCCAGTGTTCACGCTGTCCCGCAGCTTTTTCTACCGTAGGAAGTAGAAACAGTCACATGAAAAAGTGTGTTCTTTGTCTTTAACGTTACTAAAAGATGCATCATTGTTGCTGACATCATTTTATAGCTTGATTCGACAATACCATTATTGAGAATATTGGATACTTTTTGTTAGGATAGGACTGACTGACCAAATTAAATGCATACATAGTGGGACGAACAATAAGATGACTTGACAATACAATCAAATCACCAGTAACATTATCCCATAAAAAAGAATATTGTAATATGTATATTATGGCATATCTATGCGGTTATCTGATCACCATTATCGACATTATTAGTTATATACTTATCTAACTGACTGACAATCGATGTCATTATAATAGTGACTGATTGATGTACCATTTTTCTATTGTGTAGTATATACTAAGTGGGTAGGTAGGTAGCTTACATAGAGTTAGCTATAGCTAGTAGACTTTTTAATGTTACAATCGAGATAATTAATTCGAAACATGCTTTGTATGTATTTATGAATGCTTTGTATTCTTTGCTATCTCAAAAATAAAACAATTTTTGAATTGTAATTTTTAAATGTTGGTCAACATGTTATTAATCCATGGATTTTTAATCTTGGCAAACTTGACATCCCTCATGTCATTTAAACCAGCTCTGTATCGTAGAGGCTTTGCCATAGCTCCAAGCGTAATGATAGTAAAAGATGACACAAAGTGAAAAAGTGGTATTAAGTATTTCTTCATTACTAGTAAAAGAACTTTATTTTTATTCTAACACTTCTATTACATAATTATATAATAGATTATAATACCTCGCGTAGTTAAAAAAAGTTTTACACCAACCCAATGTAATCAAAGCAAACCTTGTCGTTTGAGATCTTCAAATGTTTTCTTGTTGACAACATTCCCCATTGAATCTTCAAATTCCTCTTCTTGTTCGGGAAGCCAACGCTCAGCAGTTTTTTGTCCTTTCAGTTTGTCCCACACTAAATTCATCAAAATATTTAGTATAGCTTATTCTCATTATAATTGTATTATTATACGAGCATTTTAAACATCAATAGTGTAATATTTTCTTACATCCCAGTGCATCCTCAATTTGTGTTACATTGGCAAAATGAGCAGTGTTGGGGATGCCTAGACATCTCATTCCATGGGCATGTCTCCATTCCTAAATAGTTTACACATGTATATTTATTTAAAATTATTGTCATATTTCATATTAAATACAAGTAATTAGCTACTTTTACCATTAATCAATCATAAATAGTATCTCACCGCAAAATGACGTTGAAACGCCTTTGGTCCTTTGTAGGTAAAGTTTCCGCATATCTCACAGTTGTAACTAATGTTAAGACCATGAAGCTTGTAAAGCCAGTACGGAATAGGCTGAAATAACACAAATTGATGTCATTTATTACTATTACTAAGTACTCGCTACTCGCTAGTCACTACAGAAATATCATACGACAATCATAATTTTAAGGTTGTTGGTGTAGCGTAAGTTCGTGCTTATTCATTGGAATACCTACTTCACCATATTCTCAATTAAAAATGGGTGAAAATGGTAAATAAATAATTGATAAATACTGAAAGCCACGCAATATATCTCGGACCTAAGGACGCTATGTTTCTAAAATTTATCCCTGAAAAGACGTCATAACGCTTTTCCGAAAAAAACTAGTTTCTAAGACAAGAAAAGGCAGGAAGTTGTTGTGTATTTATTGTGAGCAAGACAAATATCATAAATCTCTCTTTCTTAGGTCCGAGATTATTATTAGAGGTAAATTTTGAAAATAACTCAAATCTGTCACCCTCTCCTATAGCATATCTTTCGGAATTTATCAGCTGCTCCCATTTCCATCTATTTTTTATCGAGTTATGAATGATAGTGGAGAAGGAGTCGAAATGATAATAATCGACTTACACCAACCTTAATATGCCTAAAAGTGCGTAAATATAGTGACAAAGTGACATACCTTTCCATCCCATCCTAATGGTAAATTTTTTGGATTGTATGGAATGTCGTCATCGTCGTCATCATCTGATTCACTAGCGTTATCTTCATCGTCACTTTCTTCACGCTCTCCCTCAGTTCTTGCTTGTTTTCTCGTGACATTTTCCTTCGTAGCTGCCCGTTGTTCCGACAAAAGCTCAGCCATTCGGTAAATCTGTGCTTCTAAACATGCAATCTCTCTGGTTTTCTCTGCATCTTTGTTTTTGCCAGCGCTTTTGCCTGGTTTTGATTTGGCAAATAATGCTGGGTCAATATCTTCCAAAGACTTTCCTTTTGTACTAAAAAGACGTTGCGCTCTTTCTTCTAAAGTACTGTGTAAAGAAAAAGTTACATCATTACATTGCATTACATTACACCGTATCTACTACAAAAAGGTTAAACACATAAGTTGCTTTCATTTCATGTAAAATGTTTCATTCTTATTGTTGCAAGTTAATAGTTTAAAATTAAAATGCAATTAGTTTTATTACCCTCCACACTTCAATCCCAAAGCAATCAAAGCAGATTTGAGACGATCCAATCCTAAAGAGGACAATTCTTCGGCATCAGAAAATGCAGATAAATCTAAATGAGCTCCGGTGTGAGTGAGAGCTCCAGCATGCATTTCTTTTGGCCACCCGGGAAATTGTCCTGCTTCCCACTGGGGAAGAAATTCTTTTTGTACTTCGACAAGGGTAGCATCAAAGTCAGTCAAGGGTCTTATCCTACTTAAGAAGTAATGTAAATAATCCAGGATACTTTCAAGATATTTCCGATACTCAAACCCTTTCTTCTCTTTCGGTAGATCAAAAAGTCTGTCGAAAATTCCCAAATAGGTAATGTAATCAACTCTGTCTACGCCTTTCAAATTTAAATATTTTTCATGGTGTTCGTGCAGATCTAAATATTTTCCATAGCCCTCTTCATCACTAAATTCGACCAGGTTCATATAATCTTCATTGTTAGCCTCTCTCATTTTGGAATATTCTTCAAACTCGATTGACATCGGCACGGAGACTTCATGAGGATGTTTTCGATAAAATTCTTTTATTGACTTTAGTCTGTTATAAAACTCGACGAATTCGTTTGGCCCAGACAATGACTGAATCTCTTCTTTCCGTTGACCATCTTTATCTTCATAAAGTTCTCGTAGACTGTCCGTACATTCCATATACCTCTATAATCATTAAAACACTGCTCATTAATTTCTGATAAAAACAATTTAAACACAATGTTTTAATAATATTCATTAAAGTAGCACCGAAGTGAATGACTTACATCCAAAAGCAGTTTTGTCCTATGCTCGCTATTGATGTGATCACGCTGCTGTAAGTGCAAAGTTATTTTAAAATTAATCATTACATTACGCATACATATACATATCGGGTACACATACTAGCAAATGTTACAGTTGTAATTGTCACATTAATTAATTATTTAGTACTTTTGCATTTATAACCGGTATTGACATTTTTATTTGCAATATGATTTTGACCTTCCCGGACAAAAGCCACGCCAGCTTTTAAATAGAACAGTCAAATAAAGTTGTGCAAAAATTTATTCATTATTTCTTACCGAACTTTTCTTGTGTAGAAATTCCTTCACCATCGTGTCAACACTTCTCTCCCGTTCTTCATGGTACCGTCTTTGTTGTTCTATAATAGTTTCCATATTTTTTCAGTTGAAAAATCTTTAAAAAATGATCTATTAAAAGGAAATTAAGAGAATTCCAGGTTTCCTTTCCTTTGCCTGCCTTCCAGTTCAGTTCGTTCCCAAAAGCCAAACAAACACGACACGAAATACAAATCCTCTCTATACTTATACAAGCACTCTTAAATCTCTAATTCCTATACGCTATAATAGAGAGCTTCATAAGTCGATAGCAATCAAATATTCGAGCTCATTGCAAGCTTGCGCGTCTTTCAGTCTTTAGTACATAAAGGAACTTTTTGGCCCACCGTTATTTTAGCAATTTGTAAAGAAAGCATTATGCATCTAATTATACTAGACTTGTTTCAATTTTCGGTGAAAGTCGAAAGTATGGATAATTATTATTAACGTTATACAGTGATGTTTATATGTCCTGTGTCATGCAACTTTCTCTGCAATGTGCTATAATATAATGTATAGAACACAGCGTTATAATATGCAATTCTATTACACCACAAGTATATAAAATGCTTGAATTACATTACAACAATGATCATGATCTATAGACTAATTTTATTTTTACAAGCATAACATTGGGGAAAATATTTGGTAGATTTTTTTGATAATTTGGCAAAATAAATAATTTATTTCTTGGAATTTTTACAGGCTAATCAATGTTCGATATTGCTCAGAAGCTTACCATCGTTGTGTGTCTCACCATGGATAAATATTAGACACTGCGAACATGCAGCCCATGGAATTGCAAATTATGTTAGCCTTACTTTTACCAAGAATTTGCATCTTCGAAATATATCCACAAGTGTAAGTAACTTACATAGTATGCTTATAAGTATTAAGCAGTGCTTACATACACTTAAGTAGTTATTAGCTTAGCAGGAAAGTTATTTATGTACATTTTCGTTATTTTGTGTTCTTCACTTTAATTTTGTATAATTATCCGTTTATTATGTACGTAGGTGTCTTTGGCTGGACCAACGATGTCAATGTCGAAGAGATATATTCCACGACGAGCCCTAATGTATGTACCAGGAAATGATGATAGAAAAATTCGTAAAATTCCAACTATGAACGCAGATTGTGTAGCTCTCGATTGCGAAGATGGTGTAGCAAGTAATAAAAAGGTGTAATTGTATTCACTTTCGAATATACAGATTCGCTTAGCTAATTATTGAAAACCGTACTAACCAATTTTGGTATTCCGTGATTTAATGATTTAATGCAATGCTTGTTTTCAGGACGAGGCGAGAAAAACAATTAGACAAGTTCTTGACTCTGGATCAGTTAATTTTGGAAGGACCGAATGTACAGTTCGTGTAAATTCAGTTGAAAGTGGACTATGTGCTGAAGATTTAGAAGTTATCTTGCCTACTAAAAAATTACCCAGCTCAATACACATCCCTAAAGTAGATGAACCAGACCATTTAAAATGGGTACACAAATATTTTGTTTCCCTGAATTGAAATGCATAAGAAAAAGAATTTCCATTTATCTTTCAATTATTATAAAGTTTGTAGAAACAGCAACGAAACACTTGAGTGCTACTTCCTATCCAAAAAAAATCAACTTAATTATTTTTGTCGAGTCAGCAAGATCCATTCTTGCGCTTCCACAAATATGCAAAACTGCTTGGGACTTATCAGAAAAATATAACTTTGTACCAGATGCTTTAGGTAAGAAATAGCTACAGTATTTTGGCAAAAAATTACTATTTTAGTAAACACTATTTTCAGAACTTGTACAATTTTTTCTCCCTGTGTGTTTTAGTTTTTGGATCAGATGACTACGTCGCCGATATAGGTCCGTTATTTTAGTTTTTGATTTTTAGTTATCTTGTTTTACTGTTCAAGGGTGGGTTAAATGACTTTTTATGAAATTTAGGTGCTACACGGACGAAGGAGGCAACGGAGCTCATGTATGCAAGGCAATATATAGTCATGGTTGCAAAAGCATTTAAACTACAGGCTATTGACATTGTCCACATTGATTTTAAAGGTCGGGACATATAATATCAAGAATACACTTTTGATTTGTTACTAACTAATGCCACAATTGTTAATACCTGATTAACTTGTTCGTTGTTACATTCAGATGACGAAGGATTACGCAAGCAAGCAATTGAAGGAGCACTTATGGGCTTTACGGGAAAGCAAGTCATTCATCCCGCTCAAGTTTCGGTTTGTCAAGAAGCCTTTTCTCCCTCGCAAGCAAAAATAGAAAGAGCCAGGGAACTCATTAGCGCTTTCGAGGATCATCAGAAATCTGGAAAGGTACTAAATAACTAATAAAACTCCCATTCTCATATAAATTCGAATTAAGCATATAAGTATTTCTGTGATTGACAGGGTGCCTTCGCCTTTCGTGGATCCATGATTGACGTGCCATCCGTGAACCAAGCGAGAAATATTGTTCAGATGGCTGAAGTAATAGAAAGAACTAAAATACTGAACTGAATAAGTGGATAAAGTTGCAATACTGAAAATCTTTAATGTCTTCCTGTCTTTACTCTTCCTCTGTAACTTTGACTTTGCTGAGCTATTGTAAATATGAACAATGTTATACAATAAGTGTATTATGCATCTTGCCGAGAGTGCATCCGTGACAATAGTACGGTACAGTACGGACACTGTCTAACAATTCTAGTAGAAAATTATGTCGATAATTAATTAAGTACATACATAGCTATTTAATTGTAAGTATTTATAAGTACTGAACACTGACAAATAACGAATTAAGTGTGCACTTACTATAATTGTCATGTTATTTATTTGTGTCATTCCATATCCATGATTTATGCCTTTGTTAGTAATAGTTAGTAGGACATTATAAGATATATACATAGAAATTGTCTAAATGGGAAGATATACATACTTTACACTTTACAAAGATATAAGGAACAGAAAATAGCTACATAGTAGCTATCGTAGCACACGTTACAAAATGAAACTAATGATAAGAATTATAATGCGTGATTAAAGCAGACTAATCCAATTTATCATCACAATAATGATATTACCTAATTACCTTGCTGCCATTGTGTTGTCAATATGTCAAGCTTTATTTGGTTTGTCTACCTCATCTAACTCATTACATGGGATGTAGAATGTAGACACTGTAATGAAAATGAATGATAGGAAATAAATAGATAATAGTATTAGGAAGATAATTTACATTTTATATTCACATAAGTATGTATTCTAATCTAATGTGCCTGCACTGCATTTAAATTGTAGTATAGTGTTTATATTAGCCATTAGTATACTTTGGTGCTGTAAGTTTACAGAAATGATTAACTATCCGTGTACTTCGTACACTCCATTAGTAGAAACATAATATACTACTGTAATAAAAGAACAGAGTAATAATATCCAGTATTTCGTTATATTATGCACATAATATAGTTGATAGTATAAATGTAATGACAAATAAAAATAGTGAGAATAAAATAATTTACAAGTGTAAAGAAGCTCTAAAAATAAGCGATTGTCGTAATTGGCTTTGTATGAATCTTATTGCATTAGAATTGAAAGTTTCACGTTTATGTTACCTTTTACCTATGTTCAGTTTACAGTATTTTGTTCTCTAATTATTAAATTAGGTAAGAGAAATTAAAATCCCCATCCATTTATCGTTCCCTGTATACCATTATACCATAAATGATACATTATTACTTACTCGCTGTATATGCATAAAGTATGATGAGAATGATTGCAGATTCACTGCATTAATTGGAAAACATAGCCAACGATGCCCCCAATCCCATGACACACACCTGTAATAACCAGTTTGGCTGGAAAGCCGAATGTGGAGTGGAGATTAGGGAATTTAAGTGAATTAGAAACATGTCCTGAGACATCGGTATAGTAAAAACACATTGCTAATGGTAGGAAATGGTAGCAAACGCGGAAACCCAAAATAACTGGTAAACTAGTATAATTTAATTAGTTAGGTCGAAATTGATGAATGTACTATGTATATAAAATCTTTAGCATCATGATATAGTTATACTGACTACTGCTATTATTTATTAGAGGATAAATACTTAACATTAATAGCAACATAACATAATACAGTGATATTCCGATTTGTAATACACGAATTACCCATATTTCATTGTATGCCTTATAGTAATACTTAAAGCTACAGCGTTTATAAATTGCAATTTTACATTTCGTTTGCTTTGCCAGTGCAAAAATACAAGCATTATTATATCTGTATAGTGTATTTTATTGTATGTGACTAAGGAAGGCAATTAAAAATTACCATACCTTCATCATTGATAATGTGCCTAGAACGCTTATCTTATTATACATATATACTATCGTGTAGTTAGCAAATTGCTTAATTAATACTAGTAAAGGTATGTTTTATACTTTTGCTGCTGACTAAGTTGATTAGTTCATTTGGTTTGATTGACTTTACGATAAGTTTATGTGGGTTTGATTTGATTTTTGTCACTACTAACAATTACAGGTCTCGTTTTCAGTACTTTTGTGTGCACTTAATCTAACAGCTCGCACATATTCTCCAACGATTCTCTCCATGTAATGGAACTGTTCACTGGACAGAGGATTTCCCTCGAGAAATCCTAAATGACCTCCTCTGGACGTCACAATTAAGGCCAGCTGTGAGTCAGGAGACTCGGCTTGTTTGATTGGTAAACCTGGAAGAATGATCAAGGTCAATTTTATTTGATAATGTATGATAGTTAGTGTGTGTGATTTAATATTTTCTTGAGACCAATAATAAATAAGATTTAAATGTACATACTTTCTTTCGGTTGCAACGGATCATCCAATGCATTAAGGGCAACCACAGGAATCGGAAACTTATGAATATCACAGTCAATAGCACAAGCTTTGTAGTAGTCTTGATATGAAGCGTAGCCGAAATCAGGACATGTAAAACTATTGTCAAATTCTCTAATAGTCTTTGCGCGTAAAATTTTGTTGAAGTCCCAACAGTTCCGAGATTCTAATATTGTCCGGTATCTGCACGTGCACATCGTATAAGATGATTAGGTTTGTCCAGTGTTAAGAAATATTTTGTGTGATACAACTGAGTTACTGTTTTTATGTTTTTATTTACCTGCATGCTAAATTTTTGAGATCGTACGCCATTGCATAGTTCACAATGTATTTATTCAGCAGATTCTTCTCCAAATTTTCGCTGCCAATCATGGGATCCCAACATATTGACAATATTATGATTGTGAGAAATGATTCTTTAGCTTCTTCCGGACGGTCAACTAAATAGCGAGACAGGAGCATTCTGCAATATTAGAAATATAGAATTAGAGTACACGGAATTCCACTAGTTCGTAACTGATATTTATTAAATATGAAATTACCCTCCTAAAGACGCCCCAACACCCATCATTTTAATCCCAGGATATTTTACTTTCATGAAAGCAATCACTTCTCTGAGATCAGAATCATTTGAGGCACAATAAGCCCGAGGAGTTGTCAAAGGCACACCACCTTGTCCACGATAATTGACAAACACGACGGAGGCGCCGGCATTTATGATAGACAGAGTCAATGTTTTGATATATTGCGTTTTAAATGATGATGTTAATCCACCAAGAAGAAGAACAATCATTCTGTATTAGAGATATACAAAAATACGTTAACAGGATTAATAATGCTTAAATAATAATAAATCAACATAAGTAATGTGCAGATTGCTTATAGCTATGATCGACAATGACATAAAATCAATAAATCCAGGTGCCACAACCGTTTTACTATTGAAGCCTAAGTTGTATAGGTTAAGACTATTATAGTGAATCGTATACCTGTCTTCTGGTTCACACCCAAGCATTGTCTCCTCTCCAAGAATATCGACTCCCACCTGTCCACCGTCGCTTAGTTTAAGAATTTCTCTTCTGTAAGGCAAAGTTAGTGCTCTTGACACCCGACATTTAAGCCCAAGAGCTGATTGAAGTCTTCCTTCCCAGGCGTACCATGATGGCCAATATTTTTCCTTTAAACTAGGCACATTGACGCTTAGAAACTGACGCAAATTTTCATTACTTGTATATATGACAGGTTTCTGTATTTGCATAATAAATAGCCCAAAATTAGAAATGTTTACAAACGTGGATTATGCCATGAATAAATGTAAGAAGCAAATGTCCATTTACCCGGGCGACATTGAAAACGTAGTATGCTGCAATAATAGCAGCAGCTGAGGCTGCACCCGTTGCATAGAGATTCTCATCCATGAACTGTACAAAACTAACTTGCGGCATGTCTTATTTTATAGGGATGATTATTTTGAAATTCGATGCTCGATATGATTTATTGTATTTTAATTCGGTTTCGGAGACGTTGGTCGTTTTGTATTGTGTGTACCTATCCCTATTTACTTACGGTACGTATAAATAATTTACCTAGTAAAGCACTTTGTTCCGTCTTTATTATATGTTAAAGCTTCTTCGGGAAAGCGGAAATCCTACCGGAATTCTATGCTGACTAGACTAAAGTTTTCCCTATTACCCTTCTTATGTTGCACGTATTGATTAACGCCCTACTCACTAATTAACTACTCTAACAGTTTGCATTAATTAGCGTTATGGCAAGCTGCACAAATACAGTCAGTTAACAGTTTACATAAAAAACATTACTGTTGCCTTTTCCCAAATTATGAACAAATACCTAAAGCTCGATTTCAGCTTGATTAGCAGCTATCATAATATAAATATATGAAAGTACCAAAAAAGTGAAAGCAGTCTAGCGTACCAATTTAAAGATTAACAAATATTATCACAAATATTTTATAAATACTGTTAACCAAATTAGAAAAACTGACAACTGAGGTAATACTAGGAATACAGATCAGATCAATTAAATCAACAAAAACAATAGTTGCATTGAATTATTACCCCAACTATCTGTAATTTATACGTACTAAACTGATAAATTGCAAATTATTTAAATACGAAATAATACAAAACAATATAAAAACCTATGAATTGCCTATAAATAATTTACCTGACCTATCGCCTAATAAATGTATTACTACAAAAGAATTAAATAAGGTCTTGCGATTAGTATAAATAGAATGTAGAGATTGTTGTGTCGTGTATTTGTATGTACGGTATAATACTGATTGACTGGAATACTGAATACACGCGGTTTTGATTTGAACCTGCAAATAAAACAAAAAAGGAAAATTAGCATATTTCTGCAATAAGTTTCCGAATTTAATTATACATAGAATTTGCAATACGTTAAGGTAACATAAACACTTTATACTTAGAAGATGTAAATTAAAATCTCAGCGCAGTGTACTCAACTCAACACTATTTAATTAACATGCTTGACCTTGACCTATATTTTGTAATTTTTAGACAAAAATGACAGAAAGGCTTACTTCTTCTAAGGAATGTTTCTTGGCGAATAACGCCGAAACGAAAACACCTAAGTTTTGTTTTCTCTCCAGCCAGTCCAGTCCAGTGATAGTGATCCAGTAAAGTACGAAAGATTCCTTGTGAAGATGAATCGGATAGATTGATGAAAGAGAGGAAGATAATAGTAAATAACCCGTTGAATGAAGAAAAACAAACAAAACGAGTTACTGAAAATCTGACTGAAACTGAAGAACTGGAAGTAACTTCTAGTTCTGCTGTTTTACTCAATTCAAAGTAACCATGTCGCATGATAAATAGTAGATTACATTACATTCGCGTGTTATAGCTAATATGCATTGCAGCAAAAGGAAGTTGAATTGACGGACACAAACAGGACACATTCTGTGATGACACGACATCGCGTATTCGTGTGCTAAATTATTGCAATTCTTCACAAGTAATGCGAAAAATTGTAACATTTAACTGCACTTAATTTATGTACATGCAAAAATCTACTCAGGTCGCTACAAATGTAAGGAAACAGTAAATGTATAATAGTTTTCCAGCTTTCCCTTCTGCTGGTACTCAACTACTGTGTGGTATCCTTTCATTTACGTATTTATAAGTACTTACCATTATATCATTGTTGATCTTAAGAGTAAATCATGTTAATGATAATATGGCCACAGAAAGCGTTATCACAACAATGTGAATTTTAGGAAAATTCATTAATATGTATGTATACATGGAGAAAGTTGGAGAAAGGCAGTGGAAATGGGACTGTTTCCTTACATTTGTACCGATATGTAGGGAAAAAAGTAAATACAGATACTAAAACGGGTTTGGATTGGAGAACTTGGGGTTGATTATAATGACTTATAAAATACTTACCAACAATAAAGCAGGAAATAAGATATCATGGACTTTAAGTGAAAGTCGTTGTGAAAGTCAAAAACTGTGATTCTATATAAAACGAGAAAGCATCAGTGTATTTGTATCTGGTCTATGCATTAGCAACGTATGTACTGTACTAAAACTAATATTTTTCTACATTTCTATCAAAAACTATTATACTATCAATCAATACCATACACAATACAAAGTCAGTGTAATACATTGTAATATTTAGCTCAGTTGAATGCTACCTAAATTTGTTTTTAACTTGGAAAAGTGGACCACTATTATTGTAGTTCAACATTTCCCTGTAATGCCAAATTGTCTGCAACACCAAGGTATTTACTAAAGCAAATAAGGTTTAAGGATGTGGATTATATGGATTGACATATAATGCCCAAAAGACAGTGTAATGTAAACTCCCTAAACGGAATCAATTCCCTCAGTTGAAACCCCTCTAAGCCCAACGGGGAACTGCCGGCTTGTTTTTAGTGTTGATGCAAACATGACATATGGGCAATTGGTTAGCTTTAGCGGAAGACGGCAAAGAATATAGAGTAGGGCAGGTGAGATATTATTTATATGGAACTACGGAACTAGGTAGAGCAATCAGTTTTGAGTAAGTTCTGGAAACTTGGAAAGTAAGCATTGCATTTATGGATCCAGCATAATATTTTCCAGAGGTAAAACTTACAAAAGCTAAGCCAGACCAAACGAGCCCGTCTATATGTACTATATTATATACATAAATTCTATGCAAATTATAGATATTTTAGCAAACCTGTCAATCCCAGTATATTGCAGTTGTGCTTGTATGCCGTACCTAAGTATGTACTAAGTACCTAAGTGTATGGCAAGAAAAATAAACTTCATTGACAGTGTACAATGACGTTTAGAACGTGATGAAGGTCGTAAATACTAACTTTGCAGAAGGAAGTACACAATACGTTATAGTATAATACATTAATACTACTTCAGCAAATTCTGCATACAATTAAATGTAGTACAAAATATATTGTATTCGCATAGAAGACTTGATTTATTTTACTACGAAAACAACTATTTGTGTGTATGCTTATACGCATCTACTCTGACGTTTACTTATCCATACCTACCAATATCGCAGATCGCAATTAGAATATTATAAATATGACCCTGAAAATAGCGAATGACGAAAAGGAAGAACTCTTTGTCATACGACTTTCACAATGAACTTTTACCACAATTTACTTATGAATGCACATGTGTTGCGATTCATATACCACACTACATAGATTACATTTGAAAGCATTTGTGAAAGTTTTAAATCATATTTCTATGCGAAAAGAGAAAGCAGTAATTCAATTTTTAGTAGATATTATTATCGTGGTGAAAGTTTACGAACGGTATGTATTTATATGGCGATATGCATTTGAGCATGATGCCAAGTTTCTTAACATCTAGCCAATGGCCAGGAGGATATTTATTACAGATTATTTAATTATTTATCTACAGTATTACACTTCTTATACTGTATACACTGTAATCTAATACAATTTGTATAACGCGTACTTATGAATTATTAATAAAGTAAACACGTAGTTTCATTAGGTGGTTTAACAATGGAATTTTAATACAGGAAGTTTATTATAACTTGATTAACATCTTTCAGGGTATCAAAATTAAATTTCGTTGTTAATGCGATTGTCATTCATAATTATAATAATAAATATTAACTAATATCATATCATACACCTTAGTTGACATGTTTATCTTGCTTCTATAACACTGCGTCTACTCTAGTTAGAAAAGGTATGCATTTTTATGAGTATCACGTTTTCCTAAATGTAAATATGTTAATTCAAGGCAAGGTCTTAATCTCTATAGTATCTCATCATTTATATCAGCTTGCAGCGAACTAAGCTAATATTTATTATATAATTTTATAAAATATTATCAACCCTTGCTGCAAATTCTCTTGGAATACCTCTAGCAATTAAATCGCTTGGTGAGCTATTGTTCATTGAGCTTTTATATTCATAGTGAACTAAGGCTTCCCAACAAATCTCTTTCAATGATGGGATCTGCAGCCAGGTTTTGAAAATAGTATTTGTTCGATCTTTGAAAACATTTCCGTTACGATCTTGCTGGTGAATTTTATTTACACCTCCGAAAATGTACATGCAGCCTTGAGGTGTGATGGAAGAAGAATGGAAACTCAATTGCATCGGAATTCTTAAGGGTATTAAATTCCACTTCATTGTAGGTAAATGAAGATTCCAGAACTCGTCATACAACTCGTTTTCATTTTCTCCCCCTGATATCCAAACATTATCTCCAGTTTGAATAAGTCCGTGACACTTTCTGGGACTAGGGTGCAAATGGAGATCAAAACTATCATCACTTTTTGTTTCTTTGGAAGACCAGACTCGAGTGTGCACATTGAAAACCGGAATAGATGTAAAACTATCACTACACGTGGGCTTTCCTCCTCCAAAAATGTAAATTAAAGTTCCGTCGAAAGCTGTCTCGTGTCGATATCTCGGAGAAGGTTCCCCTGTTTGTAAAATATCCCCTTGTGAAATAAATAAGGCTTCCCATTTCCCAGTAAGCAAATCCAGTTTGTATATATCGATGAAATACTGATATCCTGTTGTCCCTCCAATTGTGTATAAACATTTATGCACTTGGTCAAGGATCATGGAGTGACCATAAATTCCTCCAGGAATTTCTCCATGAGCATTTAAGTGAGTCCAACTATTTGTTTGCAAGTTGCAAATGTCAACAGAGTTAGACGTAACTTTCCCGAAGGGTATGGACGTTCCACCGAAGACAATTAAATGATTCCCATGCAAGGCCATGGTGTGGGATATCAGTCCTTCGGGGAAATTCCCCGTTGTATCGATTTTTTTCCATTCCTGACTGCAAAAATTGAATTTGTAAAGTTCTTCGAAAACTTTTTTTTCTATTAAGGGTGCACGCCTACGGAGTCGACTCACTTTGTTGCCAACATCAGCAATTTCTAAGTATCCTCCTAAAGAGTAAAGGTCGCTTTCGTTGCAGTCAGTACGGTGGCCTGATCTGGGTAAAGGTTGTTTCAATCCTGGAGGTTTATCTATGGATAAACCAATCCAAAAATATAAAATACCTTTCAAACATAATTAATATTTAGAAATTCAATCAAAATTATCAAAATCCATAATTCACTTACTGATTTCCGTAAAGACAAATGGTTTGAACGAATAGAAATTCCGAGTATTGAGTTTTCCATAGCCAACTTCTTTTTCATTATTATTGTCACTGGAAATATCCATGGAATTTTCGTCCGCTTCAATCATCATGATTCTGTCAATCTGTTGAGGATATATAAATTGCATAATACGATAATCACAGATTATTTCATACACTTGCATCACACATGCATACAGGAAATTCAGGAACGATGACATAAAGAAAAATTCTGTCGAAACTTGGATTGTGGGGAGAGAAATCCAAATCTATAGACAGAAATGTATTGAAGCAAGATAATATCCATCAATCCTCCAATTTAACTACAGAATTTTGCATTTTAAATCTTTTAATAGGTAAATAGGCCTAGTTATTTTATTCAAAAATTAATTATTATTATAAAAACGTTTTACATGACAACACTTTGCATATACATGTGCTTACCACAGATTTCAAGTATTTCCAACTTATGCAGTTTTCCATGTATATAAGTAGTAGTACTTTACTAACTATCACTTAACCTAACGATCTACACAGGTTGAAGTTAATATATTATGATCAGGTTGACGTTAAAGCGTTTTTAATATGTATCACAATTACATTTTAAACTTTGTAGGCTTAAGATAGTAACTACTATGTGTACAGACTGATATAGGCATAGCTAACCAGTATTTTATCAAACAGCGACTGAAAAGTCCTCAACATCTTTAACTGTTACAATTTTACAATTTAGAGCATAAACATAGTAAACCTTACGATTTAGCTGGTCATATACTTGCTATATAAGATAAAATAATATTGCTCTCAAGTTCACATAAGAGTATGACAATGACATGACAAACAAAGCCTCGCTGTCAACTTAGACTCGGTGAGTGAGTGAGGGAATGTGATATGATATGTAAATATTATATAAGCCCCAGCAGAAGAATTATCTAAATTGAAATATTAGAAACGTAAAATATTGCACTACTTTAAATAAATATGTCAAAATAAATATAGCTTGAATTTAGTTCTGTAAATATTTAGATGTGTATGTGTATGAGACAAATATTTTTTCAACAGTTTAACCTCTTCAGCATTTATTAAAAAATAAAGCGAGCTGATTAAAAAGCTTTATTGCTATTAAACCACATTTGTAACCTACAATAATTTATGATTTATATGTAGGTAACCTAAATTCGCCTTTAGAGAAGTATATGTATGTAATTGTATTATTAATAACTAAAATATAAATAAATGCAGATGAGATGGCTAAAATGTTTAAGGAAATGTTTTAAATGTAAATAAAAATTCTAGGTATGGTATAATAGTTAAACTAACGATAAGCCTGTTCGTAGTGCCTTCCTATCACTATCTGTTTCCTATAAATGTAACAACATTTCATGAGCTGTAGATTTAGATGTCTGAATATCTAAATCTGACTGAACTGGACCATTCTGGGATTATGAAGTTTGTTGTGGTGATTATTAAAAACAGAAGTGTCAGTGTGTTAACGTGAACCATTATAAGCATATTATAACTACACACAGACTACAGACACAGACCCATGTAGCATATCAACAACAATAAATAGTACAACAGTTAATTTTAAGCCTGCATATGAGACATTATACTAAAAAATAAACAATATTCATATGCTTTGCATATGTTAATGCCCCATGTATTCTGAAGTATTTTGACTGTATTCATATTCCATTACATGCTATTTTAATGATCTTTGTTAATGCTAGCTAGTAAATACATAGGTACTATACGGTCCCATTCCCATGATATGAATATTTTTTACCAAAATAGTGTATTTATGTACATTAGAAATCATTTCATATTACAATATGCCAGATAGGTACCAGAAAAATGTCTAGAATACAACTGCATTGTATTATATTGTAAATAATGTGTCACGTAATCACGTCCGTGCTCAGTTCCCTAAATGTTTACTACAACATTGTGTATCATTGCATTGCTTTGTATGACACTATTTGGTTAGCTTGCATGGACATCGAAGTCCATGTGATAAAAACATGTGCATGATATTCTTTTCGTGTTCAGTGAGCCAAGCTAAGCCAAACCAGCCCAAGTTGCCCAACCATTCCACAATTCAATTCACTATCTATTCTGTAAACGTAATACAAAACTTTCAATGATATTATACACACGTTACATTATACATATATTTATGTATAAAATAAACAGACTATGATGTATGTATGTACTATACATAAAGTATATCTCCTCCTCGACTATTGTTACTGCTACTTTACTCCAATTCCAGGACAAAAATCACATCAAGTCAGAGTAAGAGTCAGGTTACATATTATATGTTCAATGTAAAATCGTTTTGTATTTTTCACTTTTCAAATTCTCTTATATGAAAAATTGAAATAAGTAAAGCATTTAGGTAAATGAATTAAAAATGTATGTAAGTAAAAGTGTATGAATTATGAATAAATTATGTTTGCTTAAGAATGTCTACAGGCTGCACATTCTATCATAGAATTAAAAATAAACACAGCCATGAAACTAATGGATAGCTATTAGCCTTATTAAATTTTCGGTTAAAGGTCTTAACAGTGCCCACAGGCTGTATATAATGGATGCTTAGTACTTATTGTTAGTTTGCATTAAACGATTCAGATACTTACACGCTACAAATACAGTAAAGCCTGCAGTCAGATTACGCTATAGATACATTCCATACGTATAGCTTTTACATCACCTAAACGTTAAGTGCTTATGCTTATTTTGCTGAATTGCTCTTTGCCAAGCTCATTGCAAGCAAAATGGACAGTTCAAAACTGAAACTTGGCTATTATAATTAATATTACTAGAGTAGAAATGCTTAAAGCTCAGATTTATATACATAAATAATACATGCAGACTAAAATGACATTGACAGGACGACAAACCTTGTTTAAGTAATGTACAGGACTTGTCTTATCGTTAAAGCTACGTAAATGCTTGCCTATAATATTATATCAACTTTCATTGTCTCATTGTCATACAGTAAATTGTACAGACAACGCAACGTATTGAATTTGATTGGACTTGAGTTAATAGTAATATAGCGTTATAAGCGTTGTCAATCCACAAATAACAAGTACATCTATACGTAGAGTAGGTATACTAACTATGAGTATTAGTATAAGTAATATTTTGCTTTATCATCATGTAAATCAATAACATAGACCTTTAGATTTATTTCCTTACTTAGGCACAATCACTTTGGTATAGTGTCTGCTAATTGTGTATATTTATTTCTAGAACATGGGCATTGTTTAAGACTCAGAAAGATAAAATTTGCACATTGCATGACAGTACTGTTTGCAAATTGTGAATTTAATTACAATTCATATTGGGAATATCCGACAGTTTGCTAAGGGTAAAAGAAAACGTGTTAAAGAGGGATAGGGAATAATTTTACTGTTATGCATTCCTGGTTAAATTGAATTTCTACAAAAGAATTACTTATTCAAGATGGAATCTGTCAAAAAATTGAAGAGAATTTTACCTAAAGAACGTGAAGTTCGGAAGAAATTGAAAAAACTCGCTTTGGAAGAAAATAATGGAGAAAATACATTCGTGCAATTTTTGCTATCCAGCGGTTCGGATGTAAACATGCAGTTAAACAATGCCGAAGTCGTATTCATTTCCTCGCAAATAAACACAAGGAAAGGAAGAGAGTTTGAAGAAATTGTCAAAATTCTAATAACCTTTGGAAATGGTGTGAATTCCTGTATGCGATCTCACTTCACAAACTTTTATTCCTTCCAAACGCAAAACTATCATTTGAAATTAGAACAGAAGGCTCTATGTGGGGAAAAAAGTGATAATTATTTGTTAATGAATGAATATGAAACTGATAACAACCTTGAAAAGTTCAGAGAAGATGAAGAAGACACTTTTATAACCACAGTTGCCATTTTGGCTAATTTAAATGGACATGGCGTAAATTGTGAACCATTCAGGGAAGATGCGATCCCATTGCACGAAACGATGAAATTATTTGGCACTTGTGATTATCTGGGTGATGTTGATCCGACGAGCTACCTCTTTTTTAATGGAAATCAAGTTAATTCTCTTCTGTTTGGCCAAGAGGAATACCAGGGAGATGATTGCATTAGACCCCTACACGATTTACTATTTCAAATTGACTGTGATATAAGTACTGATACTGATAGTAGAAATAATGAAAATTAAATACTATACAGACAGATAAAAATAAATTAATAGTGCACTAGTTTTAATCACCTGTAGCCTCATCCAATGCATTCAGCTATTAAGCTAGTATTCCAATAAACATAGTTTATTATTCAGTATTGTAACCTCAAAATAGTCATACAATACCAATAAAGTTATACAACTAATTATACCATGGCATGCCCATTGCATTTCAAGTATGCCAGTAGTGCTTAGTTTTATTGAAAGTCTGTACACTTGCTAGCTATCTATATATATAGTACACGGAACATGAAATATTTAACATAATTGAATGCTATACCCATATAACCATTAATTTTGGATTTTATTGCATATATTTATACGGACTAAGCTAATCGGTAATTGCGTAATTATGCTCAATGCTCATACTACGTAATACGGAAACATTATGGTATTTTGACATTACTACTTACTAACTAATAGTAATAATTATTATGTGCACATATTATATAGCCACAGATATACAAGCATCAGTCAGCGAGCTTAATTTCCTGGAGAATTTTGCAATTTTATGGCTTCATTCAAGGTGAATGCTCTGTCAATGCTTTAGGTCTTACAGTTAATACCGTTAATACTAACAACATACTTAAGTGCACTATCAACTATATTACAAATGTCTCCAAGAATTAAGTATTATGCTAATTTCACGTTAATTGCATGTTACGTTAGTTGCCTACTGCTATGATAATTACAAAATCAGCTAACATAAATAGTATACATCTACATATTGTTAGTTATTAGTACCATGCAAGGACCAAGTAATCATTATATAGTTTTAAAAACGTAGATAAGTTTAACGCATATTTTTATGGCACAAATGAATAAACTTAATTTTCTAGAACGTACACCTACTCTTTAATCTTAAGACTCTTTAAAAGATTACCTGTATTCTATACAAATAATATTTTTCCACTCGGGTTAGCTGTTCATATACTTAGGTTAGGTTCATATTGATGAATTCTTTGCATAGTACTATTTACTTAGTAGAGTGTTTTTACGTACATGATCAACATTTATCTAATTATGATTAAAGCAGTATTGAACTCTTCGATAACTTGCTTAAAACTCTGAGATTAAGCACTTACCGTAAGCACTTCAGATGAGCCATCATACTTATATCTTTCATTCAGGCTGGAAAATGTAAAATGTAAGCTTAATTTATATGTAATGTATAATAAATGTTTTTTATCGATATTAAATGCATATGTATTTACATAAATGCCATAAAATACACAGATATATCTGTATATTGCTAATGTAGGAAGGTTATCTTAGCATATAAGTACTTATAAATATAAGCACAGATAATAATTGGTTTGTACGATATGAAGCGTAATTCCATGTGATAACCGGACTATGCTCAGCCATCTGTTAAATTAAAAGGTTGAAGTTTATGTACATACATACGTTACACACATTGAATGAAAATCACTAAGCATTTGACATCAAGGACAATTGTATAACATGACTTCACCTAACTAATAAGTAAAACTATATATAGTACTATACGAGAATGAACCTTGCTTGACACTTGGTGTGTAGTACATCAGATAAAAATAATTTTAGTATATATTGTTCGTTAGTGTGTAAGTACATAGAATTACAAATAACTATAATAATTTATTTACATTTGCTCATATAAGTATAACATACCTATTGTTGTATTTACGTTAGTATCATTTTTATCTCTTAACTTTAAACTGAACTCTATTTTAATATGGTATGTAATGACATTTCAATTGAGAATTGTTTTCATGCATTAGAAACGAATGTGAAACTTCAGATAATAAAGAGTACAAGATAGCTCAACGAGCAAAGTTGAATTGACAGTTTGCAGAATTGCTGTTTTTAGTTTGTACACAACACACAATACACTTGCTATTGTATTACCAGTTTATTTTTGCGTGAAACATACTTATTACATATTAAGATTAGAGGAAACATGACACGCGTTTCCATATGTGCACAAAGATTGATTACAGCTGCGACGAGAAATACAATATGTGTTTCTCAATCTTCTTCTTTTTCTCAAAGTCATTTGAGACTTCAATTGTCAACATCAACGGCTGCGGGACAGCCTTTAGAAGACGAAAAGCTATGGGTTAGGAGTCCGTTGCCACACGTGGACACAGTCGTTGATTTCACAGTTCCTGAACTCCTCCGGCAGAATATTGGATCTTGGGGGAATTTAACTGCTTTTGTAATAATGAATTTTTTAATGTCTACATTTAGATCTCTTTCACGCATAAATACTATAACAGGATATATTCACAATACACAAGTATCTTTTTCCAAAACTGTCACAATCCCAAAAGTAACTAATTCCAATTCTTTACTTATGGTATAAGCCACACAGTTTTGTCGCAGTTTTGGACTAAGCAGCTTTTACAATGATACAAATTGCGTGTACAAATGAGTTAATTACAAAGAAGGACGGAAGTAACCTGAGTTAATAGCTTGCTAATAAATATTTAAGGAATGTGCCACCACGGGAGTTAAATATACTCATGATGATGTCCTCAGGAATTCACGAGGCTTTGCTGCAGCCCTAATTAAATCTGGGTTAAAAAGAGGACAAGTTGTAGGAATTGTTCTGGCAAATTGTCCGGAGTATCCGAGCGTGTTATATGGAATATGGGAAGCAGGGTACATTAACATTATTGATTCCCCTTTTAGTCAACTTTAGTATAAAAATCTATTCATAATATTAAATTAATTATGTATTATTTATTGTCATGTGCAGACTTATTGCGTCCCCAATTAATCCTGCCTATACTGCTGGTAAGTACGCTTACATGCATGCAATGTATCCATAAATGTTACGGAGAAAGTTTTAATTTTTCTAATAATTCAAAATGAAATTTTTAAAGTAAATACGATTAACAAATAATTATCTCTACTAATTTTTAAGTAATTAACAATTTCTAAAAATTCACGCAGACGAAATCAAGCGCCAACTGGACAGTTCTGGAGCAGTGTGTGCCATAACCGAAGCAGATTATTTGGAATCTGTTCGAAAAGCCAAATCTTCCAACCCAAACATAAAATCCATAATAATTGTTGGTGAACCTACAGAAGGATGCCATACGTTTAAAGAAATGGTGAAACAGGACACATTTGGAGTAGAATTCTTCAAGGGGAAGGATTGCAATACACAAGAGACTATTGCCTTACTTCCCTACTCAAGTGGGACCACAGGTACACTATAAGAATTTCAATTAGTTTAAGCACATAGCTATACTTATATATGTAATTCCAAGACTTCCTTTCCAGAAGTTACTTATTATTTATTCTCATTTAGGTAACCTACTACTAATATTCCTACAGTATATTAGTAACTTGTATACAGCTAACTAAATAGGGGAGCGATTCTCTACGTCTTTAATTAACTAATAATGCTTAATCAGTTGACAAAAGTATGCAGTGCTAACATAAATGCGTTCATACATTGTTGATAACAGACAAATATGCAGGAACTGCAAATGCATAATGAAAATTATGACCTTTATGATAAACGAAGCCTACTTATTTTGTAAAGGTCCACCGAAGGGAGTAATGCTAACGCATTCAAACATAGCGACAAATGTTTCTCAAACCGACCCACGGCTGGACTTTACATTGATTCGTTCCTACACAAAGGATTTAGGACAGGAAAGGCACGTGGCAATTCTTCCATTTTTCCATAGTTATGGAATGCACGGTCTAATACACTGTGGAATGTGGATCGGGGGCCACGTCCTCACTTTAAGGAAATTCCAAGAAGACACATTCCTGAATGGAATAAGAAGACATAAAGTAAATTAGTTCATGTTGTTTATGCTTATGTACTATATGCTTATACATTAGTTTTTTAATTAGTACATGCTTAAGTAAATTATGGAAAGTTATAATTGCCTTCTGTTACTTAATTATGTAATGTACGTACTATTTCAGCCAACTGCTCTCCATTTGGTAACTCCATTGATAACCCACATTGTAAACAGCAAAAATTATGGTCCCTCTGAACTGGAAGCTTGTCACACTATTATCGGTGCAGCTGCACCAATTGGACAAAGCCTCATTCAACGTATGCTTGAGAAAGCTGGAAAATATCTTTTCTTCCAAGAAGGCTATGGTACACAAAGAAAACAAACTTTATATTACACATCATTTCTATTAGATTTAATTTTATGTAAAAAGTACCTCTAAGATCATTTGCTTAAATTGCTCTAGTTTTTTACTTCAGAAAATATATAGGTAGTATGTATGTATATAAGTAATACTTAAGTTCCTTACTGTTTTCAGGAATGACTGAACTTTCTCCATGCAGTCATGTTCTTCTTCCGTCGACCAAAAACCAGAAAATTGGCTCCTGTGGCACGCCCCTTTCGTCAACCTTAATGAAAATTGTGGATACGGTAACAGGGGAGACCCTCGGGAAGCATAAGAGAGGAGAAATTTGTGTAAAAGGTCCACAAGTCATGAAAGGCTACTACAATAATCCCCAAGCAACCAAAGACACAATTGATGAACATGGATGGCTTCACACCGGTGACGTTGGCTATTATGATGAAGATGGTTGTTGTTACATTGTCGACAGAATCAAGGAGCTCATTAAAGTAAAAGGGATGCAAGTAAGTGAAAGCAGATTAATGAAATTCCTAGAAGATAATTAGCATAAGGAAATATCCTGCCGGATGCAAAAATTATCTCAATTATTTACCTTAGATTTATCTTAGATAGATTTATTTCTTAATTTGAATTTCAAAGATTATTAAGAAGCTATGATCTAATAAGTCAATTTACCTAGTATAACTGGCTGAAATTCTTATCATTATACCTAAAAAATATTCTTAAATAATTTACTAAAGGATTTACTTTATAACAAAACCATACTGGAATATTTTTTGAAAAGTAACTTATGAAGTAAAAACATAAATGTATGTTTAAGTAAAAAGTGCAAAAATGAATTCATAATAATGGATCTTGATGCTGAATATTTATACAAGTAGTTCAATCTGATTCTTCACGAAGTATTTTTCCTAAAATGCTTTAACCTTACTTAAATGACTCTTCAGGTGGCTCCTAGTGAACTTGAAGACTTGTTAAGAGAGCACTCAGACGTTGAAGATGTTGCTGTAATCGGTGTACCGGATACGAGTGACTCCGGTGCAGGAGAACTACCTCGGGCATATATTGTTCGTAAGTCAAAGTCCTCCGTCAGCGAAAAAGAAATTCATGACTTTCTTAAACCAAAAATAGTTCACTACAAGCGACTCAAAGGGGGCATTGAATGGAGAGAGAGCATTCCTAAAGCACCTTCGGGGAAAATTCTAAGGAGGGAGTTGATTGATGAATATCGCAAGAAGAACAACATCGTTGTATAAATAAATAATAATACCTACGTTAAATAGCAATACCTCCAATTGACCTAAATAGTTGCTGGTAAGACATATTGTGCTTATTGTTATTGCACGCAATCGTTGTATAATGTGTCTTGCAAACGTATGTACGATGATTATCTTCTAATTGTCATTAAGAGCCAAAACATTCTCAATTTGAAATAAAATATTCAATTGTTTAATTCACACTATATATTTTTTTAGACCTACACATAATATAGCGTATAGCTACATACGTACTTACGCACAACTTACTATCACATGAATACAATACAAACATGTTATGTAAGTGTGGAATAATTTGTTTTATTATTTGTCTACTTAGAAATTTCTCTTTTAATAATGTAATACCATTCAAAACTTTCACTTTACATGTATGGTGATTCCACACGTGTTGAAATTCTGTATATATCATTACATTCTTCAACATGCATACATACCATAGTATGTAAAGTATTATTGTGTACCATATTTAAGGTATAATGTTTAAGGAAGTAATTACATAACTGTATTGTCTATAATATTATCAAGCACCTACGCACTTTCTTAGAATCCCAACCGTGGATTAACGACGCAAGTTAAATATAGCAAAATTTTCCGGAAATTAGATTTACGAAGATATGCATAATGTATAGTGTTACCTATTCCTCACATAATAATAATCAATATTACTGTAAAGGCAGATTCCTGAATTTGAAACTGACTAGTACGTATGATGTAATGTAGCAAAACAGCTATAGATTGTTTGTTGCAAGTTTCCTTTCAGATGAAAGACAAAAATTCAACATAAAAGAACACTTGAAAAACAGAACACTTGCGCTTGTCATATACTATTTAAGTAGTAGGTATACAGAAATGTGTCTACCTTTTTATAATATAAATGATGGCAAAAACGATAGATCCAAGGGAAAAGAGAAGAATTCGCTCATCTCGACATCGCATCAGCATCTAATTCAATTCATCAAAGGCACTTAACCTAAATCTATTCATGAAAGCATTTATAAATCAGAAAACTGAAGCTCTCACGCTCTCGCACAATTCGGCAATAAGTCACTGTAGCATCTGCGTGTGACTCTTACAGAAGTTACAGACGGAGACCGAAATCAACTGAAAATAAGACTGATTCATTGCTGCTCTTTTTAAGGAGTAAATACTGAGTTTATAATATTACAAACTAACTAAGATACTATGTTGCACATAATATTTCTGCAACATCCACACACAATATGAATTGTTCAATGTATACATTGTTATAGAAATAGTGTAAATTAAAAATTGTAAATTGTTTACTGCCTATCAAAAACCTATATTTTTCCAAATCTATCTTTCTATCTTGTTCTTGTCTCCAAATTAGTGGTTACAGTGATTAGGTAATAAACTTACGCATACACACGTGACACTTTACTGCATATATACAGATTCACAGTGTAATATAAACATGCATAATGTCAGCGTACTATTCCCAGATAAATGTATACGAAGATCATTTTCATTTTCGCTGCACGAATCAATAAAGTACCTACATTATGGAATGAAGATGAGATACCCTAGACACCCCTGTTTATAATGTAAATGTACAAAGATGTACTGTACAAGATGTAATATATGTAAATAGATGTAGTAATATCTGTACTTGTACTCCCTGTCAGAATAGATAAAATCTAATTTCAACTAAGTTTGAATTCTAAATAAGAATTTTCCCCATTTCTACTATGTACCTCCTCCGAGAGCCTTTCCAGGAGTAAACCTTTCTTTATTGTGTATAATGAAATTGTAAGCTATCCTTTCTTTAAGCAAAAATTGGTATATGTGCTTCAAAAGTGTTAGTAAATTGACAATGATATAGAATCCTATTCTGAATCTGAATTTTGGTTAATTTTCTTAGATTATCATGACAGATTACCAAAAATAGAACGCTACTGTATAAATTGTTTCATGAATTTGGATGAATTTCAGTAGAATGTTGTCGGCTGCTCCAATTTTGTGGAAACTTGTTTCATTTCATTTACAGTCGATGAATACAGTACATAGCCCTTATTTAGAACATATACAAATAGGATTGGTCTGTGGACTGATGTAGGTATGTAATATAGTTTCACTGTGAATATGCATCAAAAGGGTAAAAAATAATAACATTTAAGAATTCTGCGATGTGTCGAATAAATTTCTACCATGAATTGCTAACCTACCTAAAGATAATTACATACTGTAATTGTAGCTAGATACTCAAATAGTTTACAAATTATTGCGAAAGAACTTTTTGAAGTGACATTAACAGTTCATATGTTTCTTATTTCTTTAGCAGAAATCGATGTATCCATTTAACTTTTCTTTCACTGCATGGTATAAGCCCTTATGTTGTGATTTAGTATGTAGGAGGAAGTAAGTTTTAGAATAAAACTTTCTTTTTAGGACTCCTTCTTGAACAAACTTACAACATTCAACGGGAAGCTGCTTTATTAGTATAGTTGTAGTTATTATAAGTAACTGCTAGTTGTTAGAAGGCTTGGTTCGGTCCTTATCGTTAGTTCCGCATTGGATAAGAGCTAGTGGCAGATAATAATGGAGAAGAGAATAAGTTACAACTTGGTTAGGCTAGACTTAGGACGTAAGGTAGAGGAAGAAGAATGGGAAAGTAAAATGATATAGTAGAAGTGTTGTGATATGGTTTTGTGATGCGATGCAAATGTGAGAAATAAGCCTTAAGATGTATTGGAACTATTAGATATTTCCGTGCTTCTCATGCAAACGAATGATACTCCTACTTCCCTGTCTTGAACAACTAGACAGGACAGATCTTTGCGAATTTGAATACTTACTCCTACGATCCTTGTCTTTGTCTTTTGGCTTAATCTATTAAAACTTTCAACTTTAAGCTTTGTCATTTATTACTCGTTAATTTCTACTAAACCCATTCACCAAGTTTCTACTTCTTTGAACTGCTTGTGACCTCTGGGTTCTATCTAGTGCATCTTGAATTCTAATCATGAACTCATTTGACTCACTTTCTACTGTAGGCATGTTAAATTCATTATAAGATAAAATGCAAAAATACAATTTATCCTCACAAATGTGCAGTATAAATACATACTTAGTATTTAGCTGTACAATATTTTTCTAGAACAATATTGTAAGGAAAGGCTGCAATTTCTACTTCGCATCAGAATTGTGAAGGTCTACTAAAACGAATCCCTGATTACATATTATTTAATTAAGTAACAGTTTTAACTCATGGTACAGGTGAGAGACATTCGAGTTTATTAATAATAACCTACATGAAATGAGATTATTATGAATGATTAAGGTGAAACTTATGTAAAGCCCATGCAATGTTTATAAAGTGTGGCGTATAGTGGATTTCGGAGAAAAGTGTAATTAATTTTGAAAAAGTAGACAGGAGAAAGCAAGTAACCACCTAAACATGGAACCACAAAGTAGCTTTGTTACAAAATGTCTTTCCTATTAATTATTTGGTGTACTACATAAGTATTTAGCTCATGTAATTCTGATAAGTGTTTCAATGTAACATTTCGAAGAAAAATTCCTTCATTACACATTTCACATACAATTCCAGTGAATGTTTGCATGAATACATTGCACTCGCTCGCAACTCGCAGTGCATGTTATACTATTCATTATTGCATTTGAATTGCTGTCAGCCTACATGTAGTGTACATGTGACACTATTATTAGACATGAATCTTATGCGAATAAATTATTTACTACGCCTGTTTTATGATAAATGAACAATTGACCCTTGATCTATACTCAATTTACCTTTGCCACAGCAAATACCAATCCAGATAAATACACTACCTACCTACATACTTACAATAAATCTTAATTTAAATTCAGAGATAAGAAATGATTGCATAATGTAAATAAGCAGTAGGTATTATTGTTTGCAAACAAAATTTATGGCTTTCTAGAGTAAGATGGAACGAAGGGTGTTGTCACTTCTTGCACTAAATTTTTTAAGTACCCATAACTTAAGGTATAAACGAGATGTGGAAATCGAGTAAGTTGTATAGTCAAGGCAAATATTTAAATACGAGTTCAGGGCACATGGTGCAGATCAAACTTAAAAAATCAAAAAAATGCTCATCAACCTAAGCCGAAATGGGGTTTCATGTTGATGGGAAGATAAAAATGGCATTTTATGTTCAGCACTTCGGACGAGTGTCAATTGTTCTACATTTGATGTGAAAAGTCATGAAATACTTTTATGAGGAAAGTTTATTGAAGGAATGAGTACTTTTTCTTTAACTTCGATTGCAAGTTGGGAAACTCAATCTCATAGGATAGTATTTACGTACGATGCTTAGAGCGTAGGTACACGTGTAAATGCATATGTACTTAATATGCGGTGTAAACTGCTGAAAAAACAGTAAGTGTCATTTTGAATTATTCTATTGGAATATTAAGTGTGTATGGGAATTCCCTTTGTATTGTACGCTTATGAACATACTGATATGTTTATGGACATTATATTTTTCTAATCGCAATAGTTTCGTTCGTTATATTATGCTACATAAAATGCTATATATGGGAGTTGGATAGTTGGAAAGCTTTTACATACATAAAAGTGGTAAGTTGTACTACTGCATAAGTTTCCCCGAGTAGAAGCATCATTAACCTTAAGCCAAAATACGAAAGCTACTAGGCTAGGTTAAGGGTTAGCTTACCTTTCTTTACTACATTCAGTATAATTTTAGTAGCACAGATGTTGAGCTCCGTGTAATAAGCTGGCGTATGTATGCTGCAAAGGTATTTATTAGGTAGGTTACATAAGCACGCGTGCAGAACAACCTTTTTATGCCTTCATCACTATCACCATAAATAGTCGACTCCCAGTCAGTGGAGGAGAAAAATCTCTTTGACTTTCACAGAGCCGTGTCTTGTGGACAGGAAGCGTAAGACTTGGAAGGGAAAAGGTCTCCAATAAAATCCGATCACATATGCGGAAGGAATAGAAATGAAAGCTGGGTTAATTCCACATAGAGTTCCAAAATTATATCAGCTCTAACACTCTACACTACTACCTTAGCTGAGGATAACTATGAAAATCCGCTATATTGTATATTACGGACTGGCATGAAGGTGTGTATATGTCCACGGCACTTATCACATGACAATTACCACCGAACCATATCCATACCCAAAAATCAGTTTTGGAGGGGACCATGAGAGGACTAAAAATTTTCAAAAAGTTTTTCGAATTCCGTATTTTTTTGCGTTTCAATACCATTTTGGGACATAAAGCATCAAATATTAACATAAAATTGCGCAAAGAGCAAAGATTATTGCACTTTTTTGTTAACTTTGCATAAGTTTTCTCGTTTTTCTGCATTTCAGCCTCCTCTTCAGTACGGACGAGAAATATAACCAGATTTCAATTACTTCAAAAAAAACCGCAATTACTACAACTAAGAATTATAATATTCCATGAGTCCATGAGTCATTTTTTGGAGGAAACGGAAAATTAGGAGTGGAAATTTATTTCAATGTGCCTAATAAATATTTCGTGCCTTCCAGCACCTGGTTGACAAATGAGCCCTTGACAAAGGGTACTGTTGGGGTAATATGTTTCACGATGCTGACACATGTGGACAAGTTATTTGAGCCTCCAGCCCAGCCTAAATTGTAAGTATTAGCCTGTTTCTTCTGTAGATATATGTACACACGGAGTGAGTAGGTACTAATATTTTTTTAATCCTGCAGTCTAGTTCTGTCTTGCCTTAGCTTTGGTTTGCTTAATAGTAAACGTTGGGCATGAACGTCTAAAAAGGCTTTTTATCTATAGGTATATAGTATGTAGAATACACTGTGAGTTTACTACATAGACTTAGAAATATTATATAAGTGTGTGAGTATGCTTACACAATACATAAGTGGAGCAATATATAGTAGCATAAGCTCAAAATACAGATCTTTATTCTGATGATGTATGTAGTAGATGTAGGTAAAAGCATACGAAAAATAGCTAAGAGAAAGTATTGCACGGCTATACGGGCGAGTGAGGGGAATTTCTCTTTGAGCTAAAATAGTTGATTGAAGAAATAAAATGTAGTCATTTTCTTTTTAAGCATACGGAAAGAAAACGCAATTATTGTTCTTTGATCCTTCTTACATTCACCTCCACAATCGCCTTCAACATAGAATTAAAAAGAACTAGAAGTAGACTTTGGCAACTCAAGTACGAGAGGATAGAAAGCATTTTCCTTCGTTAGATTTTTACTAAACTTATACAATTAATATCCCGTTTCAGAAATGCTTTGAATTGTCTGTTCCAGATCTGTTCACTAATTCCATTCAGTCCAAGACATTTGTGTCGCTTGTGTATACAATGAAGGAAATAAATATTTTTCGATTATTTTCATACACCTCTATAAATACTAAATAGTATAAATGTAATAATGAAATTCAGCAATGCAATTTTTTGAACCATGCAATGCAATGGTGCAATTCAAAACCTACCGTTAGTGTATTAGAGTCACAGGGCATTCATGTAAGATTTATACTTCTGGGAGTTATTGTACAAGTTGCAAGATTCCTTTTTCTTTGAAAAACAATACTAGGAACCTATATTGTACTGGATTAAATGATGCGGAGTTTTTAGTAAATATGCCATGTAATACTAACCTTTAAGTACATAGTAGGTAGGTAAGTATTAAGAATTTACATGTCTATATATATTTCAGGAATAAATTATGTATTCTTCCATTCAACTGAATAATTAGGCTTCTCCTTTAAATGGTGGCACGATGACACATTTTCTTAGCATTTTGCGTACAATGACGGCAAGTGTTAGTTTATTGAGCGTGACGAAGCGGAAAGCCATTTTGCTACGCTTTATGCAACATTTGAATTAGTAAGTAAGTAAGTAAGTTAGTAAGCGTCAGCAGCAAAATTAGGATATAGTGTAGGAGGTATCCTGTTTTGGTATGTTATTATTACATAGGTAATACAATATGTAGTTACCATCTACGTAGTTATTACAATATATATGTATAAGTAGTTACATTCTCTTAATATCAGTTCTACGATTCTGTCTAGTGAATACTTGTAAGATATGCATATGTACGGTCTATATACTCACAGTATTACTTATAGTATACTATAGTAAGCTATTTTTTAGGATTCTCAAAACAACTCGTGGCAAAAGTGAAAGTAATATAAGTAATACTGCACAAAATATATCATAATATCCATTTACGGTTTGTATGTGGAATGTGGCTGACTCGCTTCAGCCCATAAATTACATCACGATATAGCCATAATTCTAAAACGGAGAAATTGCAGACAGAAGAGAGTATTTTTACCCTAATACCAAATGGGCATATAAGTAGTAGTGTGGTATACCATACCTATAAACCTTTTTGTAAAATGAGAACAATTAATCCAGCATTAATTATAGTTTTTCATTCAATTTAATTATATTTTTTAGTGGTCAATTCATTCAGCTTTACTTTGAGATTCTGCACTCTGATACTATTTCTACCAATGCGCTACTTACAAAAAAGTGGTGAAAAGAAAGAAATGCGTAATATTAAAGTTATATTATTTATGTAAAATATTATTTCTGAAATGAAATAGGATAGAAAATACTCTATATTGTCTATATAGTAGTACTTAAATGCCTGTACGGATCATATTAGCTAATTATGCGGTGTCACCCGAAAAGAGGTCAACCGTAGTATCGAAATAACTACAATACGGAAGTAAATACCGATAGTATTATGAAATTATAGGTGCATATGTTAACATCAGCTAAAAAAGTGGCAACTTAATAAGGAACACGGCATAATTTTGCATAATACAAAATTTCTTAAAGGGCACCTGCAACGCAAATAAACTTAAGGGTAGCTTTACGATGAGAAGGTGTCCCGCGTAAAAGTCAGAAGTAAAAAAGTAAAAAGTAAAATCAGTCATTTAAAGTCGAACTCGGGACATCAATGTTGCGGCAAACACTGAATCAGTAGAGACACAT
>JAQFYC010000951.1:0-42570 GCA_034694165.1 Tomocerus mixtus
ATATGTGACCCATTTTTGTCTAACTTGTACTGGTGACCCGTTCTCCTATCCGTGCTACCCATCGAGTCCCCCTTAACAAAATGTGCATGTGTGCAAATAAATCTAAGTTAACCGAAATTGTATATCTATGAATTTGCTTTCTATTTCATTCATAATGATTCCTATTGTAATATACTACATAGTATTCACTATTGCTAAATAACATAAATATAACTAATTATGCATAATACACATACTTATACTTAGTATAGTATGGAGTAATCGCTCACAGGGCCAAAAGTATATAATATGCTTTAAATAGGAAAAACGTCATTTGTCTTCTCTGGTTGAGAAGAAAAAATCCCAACAAAAAGAACAAGTGGCTAACTTAAAGAAAATGTTCCCTGAAAAACCAGCAAAATACGAGGAAATTCTTTCTTTGCAATTGGATGAGCTAATTGAGTTGCTCCAAAGTCGAAAATTAACGTCAACAGAAGTACTGGAAGTTTATACGGCTAAAGCACTTGAGGCGACCGAAGAATTCATTTGCGTTACCGAATTTGTTCCGTATGCATTTGTAAGTACTTAAATGTGATTAATCATTCATACACTCTAAAGTATTCTACAGTAACAATCGTAAAAACTATAAGCTAATATTATCTGTGTATATGTGATTGCTATTTTCACATCAAACTGTCATTAATGTGCATTATATTCGGTTGTATACTAGGAATTGGCCAAAGAGTTAGATGACTTACAGGAGATTAAAGGAATTCTTCATGGAGTACCATTTTGCGTCAAAGATGATACCCATGTGCAAGGGATGGACTCCACCGTAGGATGTGCAAGGAATCTCTTCAAACCGGCAACTGAATCAGCAGTTATTGTTAAGATTCTCCAGGATTTAGGTGGAATTCCTTTCTGCAGAACGAATTTACCTCAAACATGCCTTTCATTCTCCACTGGCAACCCAATTTTTGGAAAAACACTCAATCCTTTGAATAAAAATTTGAGTCCTGGAGGATCGAGTAGTGGAACGGGGGCTCTAGTTGGTTGTGGAGGAGCTCCTTTCGGATTAGGATCCGATACGGGAGGCTCAGCAAGAGTACCAGCTCATTTTTGTGGCATTTCTACTCTAAAACCGTCAAAAAATCGTGTTAGCAGAAAAGGATGTTTGCAGTGTATCGACCACTGCGTAGGGTGTAAGCGTTAATTATACCCTTTATTCTTTAAAACAATGATTTACAATAGCATTCCTACATGCATATCCATGTAATGGCAATTTCTTCATCTCTTAATCAGTTACTACCATTCCATGCTTGTTGGCACCAAAAGCAAAGGATGTCGCTCTTCTATTGGAAGCTACATTAGCAAATAACATGCACAATCGTTATGACGGAAAAGCTGTACCAATGCCATGGAATGCTGAGGTAAAAAACAACTAACTGTTAAACACTTACTTATTGGCAAACTTATACTGAATAAATCATAACGCTTTAATCATTTTTTCAGATGTTCGGATCACAAAAAGTGTTACGTATTGGTTACTTTACATCCCTTCCAGATTTCCCCACACTTGGTGATACGGCTGAAACAATTATGAAAGCCAAAGCCAAATTAGAATCCTTGGGACACACGCTTATACCTTTTGACATAAAAAATGATTCTCAAATACGGAAAGTTATTTTCCAACTATCTAGGGCAGACGAGGGAAAGCATCTAGTAAGGAAATTGAAGAATGAACAAAGATCCCCAGAAATGGAACTGTTGTATCGGTTAAATAATTTATCAGATACTAAGCGAAAGTTATTATCTATCCTTCCACAATGGATTACAGGGCATGACCCTGACTTTCACAAGTCAAGCTTAGCTTTAAAGAATTCAACGGACTTGTGGGATTGCATGGGAGAAAGAAAAACTATTATTGAAAATTTATTGCAAGAAATGAAAGACAAGGAGATAGACCTAATTATTTGTCCTGTTCAACCATATGCCGCAATTGGAGTGGACGATACTTGGAAAATTAGTAAGATGTTTTTTTTATACCAAACTACAACGATATTTGTTGCTATTATTACGACTATTATCCAATTAAGGTTTTTTTTCTTTAGAAATATCTTTATACACTTTCATGTGGAACTTGGTTGACTTTCCCGCTGGGGTTGTCAAAGTTGGCGTAGAGTCTGGGAAAAATATTGTTGACAAAGAAGGGGAATCCCAGAAAATGAAGCATTTCAAACAGGTAGAGAATTTTATAGAACACAGTTGACATTGACAGGACACTACAAAATAATAGGTGATCGTTTTGTTTTTAGTGTGTTAGACAATCCGTTGGAATGCCGATTGGAGTTCAAGTAGTTGGAAAGCCGTTCCATGAAGAAATGGTTCTGCGAGTAATGGTTCAACTGGAGAAGGGTCCATGAAAATATTTTGGCAAAAATAAATAAGGATTACTTTTGGTAAAACTATTTTGCTTTGTTTTTATTTCACACTGGTACATATTTGAAGGTTATGAACTCGTAAACAATTCAACTAGCGTGATATTATATACTTGGGTACATATTATATACTACTATCTATTCTTTAACATATTCTACAAATAACTGTCCACAGATGAACTACAACATTAGCTAAACATTAATAACAGTATCATTGACTAAAGAGACATTTCAAGAATACTTCATGAAAAAGATCATTAATAAATTTTTGACATATAACATACATATAATTCTGTTCAGCACGTAAAAAGAAAATGCATAGATATTTATATTTAGGTATTACTATTTACTAGCTAGCGTGCTCAAATCTTAAAAGGTACACGAAGTCAAATATATTGCAGGAATATTATAATACACTTGTAAGTAATATAATAAATATTCAGTATTACGAATTAATCTTGCAACAACTTTTCCAAATGTGGAATATCAGAAACAGGGACAAACTTTGTCTCAGCGTTACGTTTCAAGTGAACTTTGACTTGAGTGAAGTCTCCATTACTCAAAATTTCCTTTACTTCAGGATGAATAAAATCTAAATCGTTCAATTGGGTCGACGAAGAATCAAATCCAATTATCAAAGATCCAATGGGAAGAAGTCGACTGTTTATCTTTTGCAGAAATTCTGAATTCTTTAAATTTTCTCCAGTAATTAAGATGGTTAATGGTCCAGGGGCTTCTTTTGAAGTCCCAGAAAATGGTAAAATAGCTGCCATCAATGGAAGTGTAATAGGAATTTTTCCCACGCGATCCGAGAATTGTTGCAGCAAATTTGTAATGGCACTGCTATAGTCCGAGGAGGAAATAGCATTTAGTCGAAGGAGGTTTATCAAAGATGTGGAATTGGCTGAAGGCTCGGCACCATCGTCATCTACAATATTTAGAAAATTACATTAGCTCATAATGTTAAGTTAATTAATATTACATACCAAGGATAGTATAAAATATTTGGATGATTATAACTATTATATGATTACTGATCACATATTATGGAATTAACAATTAATTAGTTGAATAGTTACCATCTTTGAATCTAACGATGATAGATGAATCGCCGAGTCTACTATTAAAATAGCCACCTTTGTCCATATCTTGAAATAGTTCGTTTTGTTTTTCCTGCAATTGGTTCGCCAGTTTTATGTAATCCCAATTAAAAGTGGATTGGTAAATTTCAATGCTTGCAGAGATCAAATTGCTAAAATCGTCGACACAGCCAAGAATGGGAATTTTAAGCTTTTCAACGGCTTTTGTTTCCGGATTTGTATACGCGGTGCGAACTACATCTTTTGATTCCAAAATAGCGTGCTTCTGAAGAAATTTGAATGCTTTCTCTGCTCTTTCTATATATGAAGGATTTTTTAAGGCCCTTCCAGCTTTAGCATAACCGGATATCATCAACCCTGAAAAATTATATCATACTGCTATTAATATTAATATAGAATTCTCGCATTTTTGGGATAAGAAAACTAAGTAAAAATATTTTATATACCTAAAATAATTCTTCGAAAAGATAAATTAAATAGATTGATTGTGAGGTAATAAAAAAGCATTTGACTTGCTACACTCTACCATTCCAACTTGTGATGACTTTTGTATCCAATCCAGGTCTGGGACGATTTATATTTCTATAATTGAACAAAGTGGTTCGACATTCTTCTAAGATAGCTTTTACTTCGTCAGGTGAAAGAGAAAATTTTCCCACTGTTTCTTCGAGCGTATGAGCTTCGAATAAAACATTTTGATTTTTCAATTCATCGTGGGGATCTTGATAGGGATCCACATTGCCATTTTCTTTGACTCCATAACGATAGTTAAATATAGCAGAAAAGGAAGTGCCATTTGACGCTTGCTTTGCCAGAATCTCTAATAAATCCGAGTGGGTCCACACATAAAATGCCCCCTCTTTTTTTTCAGCATGACCATGTGAGGCCTCAGTAGAGGATGAATCAGCAGGGAAGTTGGGAAGGGAGTCAGCATCCTCAGCAGCGTGGAAACCACCATCCTTGCAGATATTGCAAAAAAAACAATCAATTAACACGTTGAGTTCGGTTATGACATTTTGGACATTTGATGTAGTAATAATTTCTTGGAATATGCAATGGAATGTAGTAAATATCTACCTGCTGACCAAGGTCCCTATCAACATACATTAGAATATCTGTTACAACATCAGCATAAAGTTGATTTTTAGTAAGAAGAAACGCATTTGAGTAAGCCACAGTAAGTTGAGCTTGATCGTAAAGCATTTTCTCAAAGTGGGGAACATGCCATTTTTTGTCAGTGGAATAACGAGCAAATCCCTGCAAATCAAAACAATAAGTCGTTTAGTTTAATGACATCTCGGTATTCATAAAACTCCACGTGCAAAAAAAACGGAAAATCGTTTGGATAAAAAATACCGTCATACCATTCCAACATGATCGTGAATTCCACCCTTGGCCATGCCAATAAGAGTTTTATCAATCATGTTGACAATATTTTGTTTTTTCTTTTGGTCAGAGCATCTTCCAGCAAAGTCAATGAGGAACAGAAGATTGACTGGCTGGGGGAATTTTGGCTGCTCAGAAAATCCTCCAAAAGTATGTTCAAAATTCCTGGTCAATTGCTGAACACATTTTAACGAAGTTTCTCTCGGCTCTGCAATAGTGGTATCCGCAGGCAACTCTGCAGTTTTTGCCATAACTTCCATAATTTTTGCTGCCGACCCGATACATTTATCTTCATTTTCTGTCCACTGTTCGTTAATTGTTTGAAGCAAGGCCCGAAACCCTGGTCTGCCAAAATAGCGATCTAAAACAAAAAGTTAGTAAATTAAATATGAGTGTTAGGTAATTATATTTACCCAATTTATTTTAAAACTATCAAAAGAACAGAGAGAAAGCTTACCTTCAGGAGGATAATATGTTCCTCCATAAATGGGATGAAGATCTGGAGTCATCCAAACCTGTTTTTAAATATATTTAATAAGTTATTGCACCATATGTGGCAAATCTTAGCTTATTTTATCTTATTCAAAATTACACTCATTGGCCATCCTCCACTCCCACTGACAGCTTGAACAAATGTCATATAAATCCTGTCAATATCCGGTCGTTCTTCTCGGTCCATTTTAATATTAATAAAATTAGCGTTCATTATCTCAGCAATTCTCGGATTCTCAAACGATTCTCGTTCCATAACATGACACCAATGGCAAGTAGAATACCCCACAGATAAGAAAATTAGCTTGTTTTCCGCTTTGGCCTTCTGCAGCGTTTCGCTGTTCCATGGGTACCTTAAAAATTTACATCTGTTAAAAATACGATCCTACTTCGAAAATGATCTAATAAATATTTGTATATTTTTGTACATTATAATACATATTTACATATCATGAATTGGTATATAAAAATAGTTTTGTAAGTGAAATGCTAAATATTTATTACCACTCCACAGGGTTGTACTGATGTTGTAGCAAATAGGGGGATTTCTCATTTTGCAATAAATTCTTCTTACGGGATGCGTGTGCCATAGTCCTTCTGGTGCCCTTGAAACTATTATCCAAAACAAGAGTTCCTAAAATACCTTTTTGACCGGGTCGACTTCCGAAAATTTCTTTTCCAAACGCTTGGATACTACTAGCTACACGTTTGTTATAGCTGTGCATTGACACAGTCAATTTGTATTCTTATCTAATTTCTAAACTATTTGTGCAAATCTTCCTAATCTAATTTTAAATTAATTATCCACCGCTGCTGTAGAAACTTGAAAGACAACAGTAGACAGTGACAGTAGCAGCTAAAGCTAAACTGAAATAGATCAGAAATTACAATGATGCCAAATGCCAATTGCCAACTAGTTATAGGTTTTCATTTGACATTTATTTACCCTTCTTACGGAAATTTTTGTATGTAAACAGTGCAGAAAGATAATTCAGTCACCATGTGATAGATAGATTAAGTTATGTACCTAAAAACTAAGTAATAGCAATGAAAGTAAATTAAGATCTCTATACTTGTTACTTCTTACATACAAACTCACTAATTTAAGTAATACGTAGTATCCCACAAAACCGATATCATAACAACACTGTTTTAAGCTACGTGTGCTTATCAACACGTGAAATACCATGTACACCTCTGAAGCCTTGTGCAGCATGTAGTATGTGAGCGAACAAAATTAGGGCAAGTAATTTACACGATCTTTGTTTATTTGGAAGATATCTAGTATAGTTAGTGTAGTTTATGGTTTTAATGAGAAGAAAATGTAGTTTTTTACATAATAAAACAATCATTTGGCTTTTATTATCATTTAGAAAGTAGAATACAAAAGGTGGAAGCACAACTATTACTCATTTTGAAAAAGTCAGTTTAAAAATTCACTTCTGTGTGTATTATGGAATTTCATTATCAACAATGGTTAGAAAAGTATGTATGGTAATGGTGTTGGTTGAGGGCATTTCACTTCAGTGGTCATTCATTAATTAGTCTACACAATTTGTACGCAGCGGATAATATCAGGAAAAATAAGGCTACTACTATAATTCGAGCATCTGTAAAATTAAAAAGTGCACAAGATGTTGACTGACAAAATGAAGCTTTAGCTAAGCGTTTGTCGGGTTGTCCAATGTTCTCTATATATGACTTAATTAGATCATCTGCATTTTCAGATATTGGAAATGGTAGGTCCTGTCCAAAAATTCCAAATCCATTATCAGTATCATAGCCATCATCGTCCTCATTCATATCAGAGATATAATCATCAACTTCTTTCATGGCATCATATTTTACAGTATCATCATTATCATCCGCTTCCTCGGTATAATCCGAGTTTAATACTTGCAATGTATCTTTCTCATTTCCTTCCTTTATCAACCCGAGTCTTTTTTGGTAACAGAACAACAATGTTTCGCTCATACTTCGAAATCTGAAGACCAATTTGGTAATAAATACCAATTTTGGAAGAACATATTCGGTAAATACGCGAGGATCAAATCCATAAAGGTTAATGCATTCATCTATAGTCATATTCTTCTTGGTCAGCATAGTGTCTAAAAATGTCTCAATTGATTTCACTTCATGCATACACCGTTTTCTCAATTTCGTTTCCGTGTGAGTGTACAAATTGTAAGCAGACATCATTCCGTCAAATTCCTTCTTTAGTTCAACTTTGGTTGATGGCAAAGGGATATCAACATTAGGATCGGATAATCTTGCAGCTTCAACTGTTTGTCTGAATAAAATAGTACAATCATGTAGATCTGAGTAGAGTTTTCCTATAAATACTGCTGCAGGTTCGTTGATATCTCCATGAAGTTCCACTTCCTCTCGAGCGTCCAAGCATAATGAGTGACTAATTTTATAAACAACCATAAATAAACAAGTAATAATTAAGTAATTCTTTGTCAATTATTCATAATTGCTTGTAGCCATTTACAGATTCATTGCAATCACTATTAATTGCACAAATTTCTTTCTTAAAAGGTACATTATGTAGCCAACACAGTAAGCAGTTGGATAACATGTTATAAATTACAACAAAGCTAAAAATCTTTTAGCAAGTTTAGTTGTATAAAAAACATGTATCAAATGCACTACACTTACATATTATTTTCTATGTCTGGTAATGAAATTATTTCGGGGAGAGTTTTGGCATCTACATCTTTACTTCCACCCATATTGTGATCTTTATACTTATTGTTTGTTCTCCTTGAAAGACAAACTAGATTACGTATAATTTTATCTTTGCACTGATTTTGCAGGGTATGCTTTACTTATATAGTGGAGACTAGATGGAGAAAAGGCTGCATAAAGTTGTGCTCAGTTACCTCTCCTCGCCTTGTCTTGCATACAATGATTACAGCTTGTGTATGCATAACATACCGATATGCCATGGAAACATTTCACTACTTACGTGACCATTTTGCCTTGATTTTACTGATTTATATAGAATCGATTATGTATTCCCATTTTATTCAAAATTATGCGCAGTTAATTTAAGATATCTATATTCAAAAAATGTGGGTGCCTAAGTAAAAGGTTGGAACAGAGCACACATCTATCTCATTTAATGTGACATGTACTATGCACAAAGGCACATCTACAACAGATTACAGATGTATACTAACCGATACTTAATATATCAACTAGTACTTAATAAGTCTATTGTACAGTACAGTATGCATTTCGTGGAGATTTCTGCCGAAATTACTTTATAATTTCACAATAACGATAGCCAGATATCATTATTAGACTAAGGTATAAACTACAAACATGTAACAATATTTCAAACCTTTAGGAGTTGGATTTAGCATCGTTAATTCTTTCTACTATTTGTTTTGAAAACAAAAGTATATAAGCCACAATGAGGTGCATCGATTATGATGTACTAAATCCACTTATAACCCCGAAAACTGTTATTTAGGCCAAGATTTTATAAATGCTATTAATAATATTAACATCAAACTGCTTATTGAGCATTCATGGATAAAGTATTACACTTGAATGATAAGCCTATTCATTGAACGCGAGCAATCTACCTAATTAATCTGAAACCATAATGACATCGCATTATCTCTTAACGACTATATAGGTATTTAGATTATAGTAAACTTATCGGATCCCAATCCTTTTTTCTTATCGCCTGAATGACCACCTTAAAAACAAAAGGACGCTTTTATTTTACTGTTGGGCTCTTTTGATTTATAATTTGGCATTGGAAATGACTTTTGGATTTGCAGAGGCTGTGCAAAAACCAATAATCAGGTAATTCGCGACCACACTGCAGCATAGTTAAAGAACATTCAACAGAAATAAATCAACCATGATTGACCTAAAGACCATTTCCACAAAGCTATAATAATTTAAGTACTAACAATGACATTTGAATTAATTCCCTAACCTATTTTCACAGAGCGAAATATAATATCCTTATTTTAGATGTTTCAAATTACATTAAGATATACGCAAAATATTTGTATATAATCAAACAATGGAAAGGGAACCTCCTTTAGAGTCGCAGTTTGTGATGTAATGACAACAGCCACTATTAGGTGCAGTAAAATTTTCCACTTGAAGGATTAACCTTTAGTAAGGCGCTTTGAAGCGTAACCTCATTATTTCATGAGTCTTTTTTGCATGTCTGCTAGTCAAACCTTTGTTTTTATAAATACAGGTTCAGTGCATCTGGCGATGATAGTGTCCTTAAGTTAACGATGTACGTACTTAACTACACAGTTATATTTATAACGTAGTATGTATCTTATTCAAATCTATGCGTATTAGATAAGAATGTTATTTATATTAAGGGAATCCTGATTTAAATAATAAGGGAAATTATTAAATTATGGGAGGACACGGAGGCGATGTAGATTACAGGAAGTATTTCAAGCTTTTACACCCTCCATGGCAGTACATATTTACATAACACGCCATTGACGCCATAGGCTCAAAGTTCCTTTAGATAACTTTACATAGTCATTATAGCTCCTGCTTTTGCCACCGTATTGTCATAAGAATGATACTTAAAACATCAAAGAAAGATTTGAAAGAAATTGTCAAAATTTTTCATTGGTTTTACATATTGGTAATACATCTTAAAAAGCAATGTTCAAATGTCAATGTTTTAGTTTAATTTGCCAGCAATTAAAATAGTGAAATAAAGAAATGAGAGCTCATTGACAGCCAAGGCTCCTGGCTCCCTATATCTGCGACATATACATAGTAATTTTATTTTATTTTTAATTTTATGTTTAATTTTATCCTACGAAAAGTACTGGAGACAAGTTAAAATAAAATATGCATTCTTAATCTTTAAGTATGTGCTAGTTCTCCTTACCACGAGAAACTGACGCATGACGTGAGACGCGAGCTTTGTGGGAAAAAATATTATGTAAGTAGGTATGTAACTTAAAACTCCTTTTCTCTTAATTTGGTTTGCCCAAATTGTCTCTCTAAAGGAAACATAAAATGACATAATAAACCTGCATTTGGGAAGACTATGTAATTTAACCAGGTATTATTTCATTAAAGAACCTTGAGAGAGTGATATAATTCCTGAAAAATATCTTTCACTTTCATTATTAAGAGGGCACGAGATTTCTGATATGGCAAAGGTTTACTTTACGTATAAGAATAGATATGCATGTATTATTGTTCTGTAGATTGTGTTTGATATAGGATGATAAGATTACTACATGTGAAATGAGATACCTTGTAAGCTAAACAGGCTAAACCTAACAGATAGCATTCAAAATCTGATATGATCTCCAATTACAATCTCATTGAGACGAGACTGACTATGACTAAGAAAATACCTACGTTTGTATTGTGATTGTGTGTTAGTATGTGGATATTTTCTCTTCCACGAGGATCGACATCGAACTATGTAGCATATTGTACATGTAAAACAATGTACCTAAGCTGTTTCAATGAATTTTCTCATCAAATTCCAAAGCAAATTACAAGAAAGTACTAACATTCTGCTATAAAATAAAATCCCTTTATATTTGACCGGCAACCTCTTGTAGATTGTTGTAGATTGGTCCAATTCGAGAGAGAAATCCTTATTTGTCCTTATTATCAAGAAAGCTGTTGAAGTTTTAATGCCAGTCTTGCTTCATTAGCAAATTAAAGATTGCCCTACAGACGCTTGTTTTTCTAATATTGTTCTAGCCTCTTACTAAGACAATTTACGACTATTTCATTCAACCAAAACATTTTTTATGTACTGTTTTACGGCAGTCTGCTATGCACGCATGGTGTTTTCGTAATTTCGTCCATACAAGGCAAAACTTGGTTTAATAACAGCATGTAATAACACATTTTATCACCTTTATAATGTACTAAGCGCACATGTTTCCTTTTTCTGGAATAGAATTGTATTTGGCTTCATTATATATACATATTACCGAATTGCATAATAAAGCCATTACAAAATCTTTTATTACCAATATGAATATATAATAGCATTTCTTTACTTGACAATTATTTCTTTGAATTACAAAATGCAGTACTCTACTACTAATATAAGTAAATACCCATTTTGTAAAATTCCTTTTTGTCTCTGTCGAGAACGAGATATTTGGTTTAGTAAAGTACTAATTAAATATGAGTTTGCATTATAATAGTTTGATCTTTAATTCCATGTAAGGAATACCGACCGATTTACTTTACAGGTCACGAAATACAATGTTACCCTACTAAATGCTTAGTATAGCTTACATATTCACAATAATTACTTAGTATTCGTTGTAATGATAAGATTCAAAAAGATAGATCATCTTTCGTATTATATTTCATGATTTGAGTTATGGTATTTTTAATATCCTCTTGTAAAGTTCCTTCGTGAGATATAGATATTATTCTTATAGTCACTTCACAAAATTGTAAGTAAGCCATCTGGTGCAGAACAGAATTCCTTCTGTAGTTACTAACAGAAATAAAAGTTTAACGATTTATACAATTCAGGACAAGATTCTAAAATAAGAAATGGGACTTGTAAAACGACATCTTCTTATTATCGAATTTTGCTTATATGCAAATTCCGAGCATGAGATTTATTATTTGAGCTACTTGCAACTTTTGGGTAATCTGTAGTAGTAAGTACTCTTAGGAATATATGTATTATACTATAATTACAAGTGATGAATTTTAGTTAGCCTCCTATTCATGATTATTCCCAATGACAATGACTGAATATACTGTAATCTCAATTGAAATGCAATAGCAATCGAAATTAAAGCTTTCACGGTGAATTAAAACGACAGAGAATTAGGAATGATTGATAAATCTGATTAACATCTCTTCCCATCTGCCATCCCAGCTTACTTACACAAGAAGCACTATTGTGTATTCGTATTCGCACTGTTACTGTTCACAATCTAATTCTACATGCATAAATTATTAGTGTATATAATATTAATGTATAGTTTATTGAAACTACAGAAGGCATTTCATGTTATTAGGTATGTTTAATTTATCATGGAAGCCTAAAGCTAAGCTTGACAGGTTTATCAGTAAATTTCAATTTCTGCTATATTACGCGTACTGATCAGATACGAAGATTTACTTCATGCAGAGGTATTAAAATATTTTTCAAGAGAGATGATTTCAATTTACTGTTTTTGTTACATGCTATACACGAATACCCACCTGTCTAGTCTGACGACAATAACGCTTTGGTAATCTCCACTGACTGAATGCTAAATTAAAACTGTACTCATTGTGAGGAGATAACACATTGCTATAAGGCGCACAATAGATTCTCAACAGTAAAACAACTCGTTAAGTGTTAATGTAGCGATTCAAGATAGAACTTACTTAAGATCTCTTTTGCTAAGTATACATCAAAATGTCTACTTAAAGTTCATAAATACCATAAATACAGCGTAAATACATAGATATAGTATCTATAAAGAACATAAATCATTCATAAATGTTTAATGTTACTTTGTCTATGATTCTCTGTGTGCATTGTGCATGCGTGCGTTTTCGCAAGGCAAAAGTAGAGATTTTCGTAGTTTTTCGCTATTGAGTGCTTTTCGTATTGAGGTATAAAGGCAATAAGGAAGAGCTACATATAAAAATAGTATTTACACAATATTTAATAGCTATCAAAATCTTATCTGTAAACGTATAGCAACAAATTGATGTTACTCGTCATATTCATACATATTTGATGATGCAGCACACTGCAGTGCATTACGTAGAATGCTATATCACGTATTTACTGGTTACTTACCCTTCCTAACACATTGTACACTGTACATACAGTTTTTAAGTTAAGGCAGCGTCATATCTTATGATGTTTATATGGGTGTTTAAGTACATTACACGATGATAATGCGTACAAAAGTGTGCTGCATCATTTGGAATTTCCTTCTCTGATTTATTCTGGTGTTTCGAGTGCGCTTAAAGGGAAATGGAACGCAAGGTACACAATCAAAAGTGAGTATCATCTTGATAACACTGTTGAAGCGACCTACTGCCTTTATACCATGCACACAAAATAATGACTACAGATTACAGATACATACATATATCGCCATAAAATCACTACGCTTAAAAATTTATTCCTTTTGTGCGTTAACAAACGCTTTTGTGTATTTTCCTGCTATCTGTATTGTACATTTATACGTATTTACCTGTATATGGTTGGGTTGTTGGGTATGCATCTCTAAGATGATCTAATTATTTTCCAAAGTGTAGTTTTACCAAATGGATGATTTCCATACAATTTTCAAGATTTTTTTGGTAAACTCGTTAGCAATTTGGTTAACTTGTAGAGGCAAATTACCGGTATGAAACCCAGGAGCGAAACATATTGTTGCGATAAGTGCATTCATACACTTATTGTTTACATTAGAAGGAAAACACAGGCAGAGCGTGTATTGCAAAACAAGTGCTAATTGGTTAACTACCCTAAGACATTGTAAATTGTAATACAATTCAAAAGCTTGTACATAAGATGAGATCTTATTGGATGTGGTACTTAGCTAAAGTATCAGTACCTAAATACTTAATATGGCATAATTCAATTCAGTAGCCAGTCGGCCTGTGTACAATAATGGTAAATGATAAAGAATGTGCAATTCTATTTGAATTTTTGTTGCGTTCCATTAATTCTTTTTATGGTTAGTTGTTCTTGTTTTTGTTTGGATTTTCAATGTGTGTACATGTAAGTAATGCAAGTAGTAATTGTAGTTCAATGCTTTATTGTTTTGGGTTTAATGTAGAATTGATAGCATGAGATTAAATACACTACTTATACTCATCTAATTTAACTTACTTATGCATTGATGTATCCTTAATTATATATACTCGTACATGCAAATACAGTTCACTATCAAGTTTTTTTCTCGAGACCAATCAAGATTGCATTGGTATGTAGATCTGTAATACTTACTGATAGGTATGTGCATACGAAACAGAAAGCTTAATCTAATACAATGTACAAGTTATTGAATGCAAACTGCATTTACAAGTATTTTAATCAAGGTTATTTTAATAATATTGTACATACATAAATACCGTATACGTGCAAGTTGAAATATAGAAGTTGTATGCAGAATTTAAATACTTTTGAAGAATCTGAGGATAAACCAATTCCAAACTGTTGCATATTCATCATTTTTTAACTGACATATTTTTCTAAATAATATTCTGTAGATGTAGATTATACCGAGGATTCCTAATATTCAATAATGCTTACTAATTAGAAAGATAATTTGCAGATGCTTTAACTTTGCTTGTAGAATATTAGTATAATTTTAAACGCTTGGAATTTAAACAGTTGCGCAGGTTCTTTGATCTTTTGATTGTAGAATTGGAATTCTTAGGTATGTAATATGTATGTATGATCATAGAAAACAATTACCACGTTTACACATTACACTTTCAAAACTTAATGACATAAAATGGTGTCTTTGTATTTTACTGAAGCCGGAATTAAAATCAGGTATGTAAGGGATTTTTAGTAATAAAAAATTGCCACATCGTAATGTTGTAAAATCATTATTTTGTTATTAAAGCTTTTCAGTTAGCTTACAATTTCACAATTTTTGTTATATTTCCTTCAAGATTGCCTAAAAATTATCTATAATAATGGTCATTGATATCACGACGGTTTTGTATATACATTAATACAGCTTTCCTAAACTCTTCAGTATACATACATTAATATAATAAAACATTGCAAGTCTGTGTGTCATTAAGCAGTGAACGCGAACAGGTAAAAATTGGAATATGCTAAAGTTTCCCCAAGCAGAAACAAAGATTACTATTCTGTGACACTATATTATTGCTGCAGACTATGATATACTATGCTATAGAATGCGAATGGTTAGGATTAGATCACTGTCGAAGGTCAACGGTTTGTCCAATTGTCCCCATTTTCACAGGGTGCCGTCCTCTTCTCCCTCAAAGGACGTATGCTGAGTCTCAACGGTTTACCTTAATTTGTTCAAAAGTTATTGTGTTGACGGACTGACAGACAGACAGACACACAACGTAATATTATAAAGTAGCTTCGGCTACTTAATAATGCGAATTGTATTTCTCCAAATTCTCAATTGCCACATTATAGAATTATTCATGTATGAAAATTACGTTGTTATAAAAGCACTTTATGACATGGTTTTCCTGTGGATAGCTTTGCTTATATAGTTGAAGGCTCGCAGATACGTTTGTAATAATTATGTAGCCATACATAACACTTTCCCACAGTCTTCGACCTTGAAGTTGGAAACATCTTTACTCAGATTATCAAATTACGACTGAGAAGTTAGATATTTTATTTCTCCCGACAATCTGTAGTAATAAAGTAACACTTTTGGTATTATACTTGAAATTTAATACCTACAAGATACCTACTCAAAAAAGTCAAACATCACGCAATGCCTCCATCAGCTTAGGCAGGCAGATTCCTTTCGTTCTGTTGATCTCAATCTCATTACAATTGTCAGTTACTCATATTTGAAAAAAACATCAACACATTTCGTAACGATAATTAATAAGGTCAGATTACATAACCAAAAGTATACTATATTTTGCAAATCGGTTTTTAGCCTAGGGGTACCTGCTGTACTGTTTTTAAGAGATAGGTTACCTAAACTATAAAGGCTATGTGAATAATAGATCACTTATGTTAGAATCTGCTGCAAATGTGAATTAAGTATTGTCTACATATTAGTATATACCTTATTTACAAGTAAAGCGTAAAAATTAGTAGTATAATGAAATGCGATGTTAACTCCCTAGTAAAACACCCTAGAATGTCTATTTGCTACAATACTTAATTAGAAGAAATAATTTTTCAGGTAGCATACATAGTATATCTTATTATATTCGCCATGTTTTACGGATTAGCTATGTTTCGAAAATCATTCCCTAACATGTACATATAGTAAATAGCTTATTGTTTTATTTCTTTTCATAATGTTAATCATCAAACTTTAAAAGGATCACGGAAGATGCTAAAAATACATCTTGCATACATTTCTGATCCAATATACCTATTTCACAGTTATACACTACACTTATGCACATGAAATAAGGAACAGCAAGAGAAATAGTGTTTAGATAGGTCCTTATAAAATATATATCATAATCACAACCCCAATACCTACTACTATTATGCCATCATCTTGCTTACGATTAGTGCTAAAGATGCAAATGCTTACACTAGTTTGTCCGAAGAAGTAAGAGCAGGTAGGAAATGATCATTTTAGTCTACGAGAAGCATCATTAATCATTACATTACAGCTACTACTTATTGCTGTACTCTCGATTGGAAAAATATGATCTCAAGGGAAACCACAACCTTTTAATCCTGTTAACCTTTTTTAATTTTTAAAACTAGCTCTGTAGGATGGCTGAAAGTACTTTAAACTGTAAACCCATCCATTCAAGTTTATAGACGAGATCTATTCATGCATTCAATTCAGTATGCTGCACAGCAGATTATCATACTGTGCTATTCTATCTGTATACCTCACTATTACTACCAAATATTATTTTATTTTCTTCGTCCTTCCCATGCATGGCAAATATTCAAGATGTAAGATATTATGCTATTTAGTTGCTATCTAACAATACATAGGATCATGCCTACCATTGCCAACGTATTTTTGCATGCATACAGGCTGAAGAAGTTTTTTCTCTTCACTAATACAATAGGACAGCCAGGACCCGGCATTACAAAACTAAACTGTCGGGTACCCTGCCCATTTATCCATCTCATCTTTCTCTGCATTATGATCTGCAGGCCAAAAAATCGTTTAATACACATTGTAGCTTGGTAATAACTAGCAATGCTATAACCTGTACAGATGTACGTAGACAATAAGCAGAAAATCTCAAGCTAATGCAAACCAACCAAGCAAGGTAACTTTCCAAGATGGATAATTAATGCAAATCGATAGCTTCCGTGAGGTGAATACAAATTTGCAATGCTGTTTTTCATATTATAACTATATTATAATATCACTATCACTGACCAGGGCAGAGCAGAGCACTGCTAATATTTCCCATTCAATCCTCTAAAAGAAACGAAAAGTATGAATTTGTAACTAAAAGGCTGCCCAGACTATGATCTTTGTAAAAAGCTTGTTGTGTACAGAGATTCTTTCTTTTGTACATAAATAAGTAGTAGGAAAGGTGTGCATTATCTTCTTTACACTATTATGATGAGACGAGAAGACAGGTCACACAGGTCAGTGCAGCCTGGCCTGGCATGATGCAGCGTAGTCCCAAGCAAAAGTAAATGAACAGCAGGCGAAAGAAAAAGGATCAAAAAGACATGCAAACTTCCTTCTTGAGATTAGTGCATATTGTAGGTACGTACCTTCTGCCAACATTCTTTCATGATTGTATGCATTGTAGAACTGCAAAGTAAAAAACTGCTATATTGTATGTACACATAATAAGACAAATCTATTCATTCAATGATTCAGTAACAAGTCAAGTCAAGTCAAGTCAAGCCACCTGGAAATATATGACGAGCGAAAGGGATACACAACAAACGTCTCGCATATAATATCTTAGTTGAACAAAGCATATTAGACATGCAAATACTATATTGCACTAATGTTACTATGTAGCACTGCCAAAATATAACTACAGTAAATATACACTGTAGTACAAATATACGGGCATGACATGACATGGGATCATATCACATCATTGCTTAGCATGTAGTAGTGTTGATATTAATTTGTAGTGTAGATATACCTCTTTTGTATCAGATTATTATTTTACAGAAGGTAAAAGCAGCAGTGTGATACGAATGTTATGTCTTTTCAAGTCAAGGCAAGTCAACTAAAGGATAATATTTCTTGAGACGCTAATGCACTAACCTAAGTAACAGGTATTACGTACCTACTACACATAAGACAAACAAATGTTCATTACTATTCATCCCTTGCATACTTGCATTGCAAATCCTATCCTGAAGGAATGTGTGCATATACTAACTAAAGTATAATGTAAAGAGAGTCATGAAGGTATTATGATGGCAATAAGTTCATTATAATAATACAGCCCTAGAAGCAAAACCAAGTTAGGTAACTAATAGGAAGCTTCATCTTCTTGGCATTTGGCATGGCATGCATTGCAGTTAAATCTTTTCCCACCGACATGTCAGCCAAGCCACTCATGCTCAAAAGAACTCCACTCCACATGCAGATCGACACAGACTCCTCAGGAGGATTCAATAATACAAATACATTCTCAGTCAACAGATATGATAAGAGTAGGAGGACAAAGCAGGACAGGACACATACGAAGAAAAAAGAATAGGGCATCTAACTATTAGTAATAACAGTAACTGCACTTATAATAGCCATTTCCTTATCTGCATGTTGCAAATATTATATTGAAGACACAAGAAGCCACTTCGTGCTCCAATAGTAAATATTCTTGTACTTAAATACGTACCTATAGTAGTGTCTTTCTTTCTTATTTAGCAGCAACAGGTACATTGGAATGTTTTACTACGTAACGTACTACGAGTGCATACACAGAACATATAAACATATATGCACTAGAGTATAAGTACAGTCAATTTATTATACTAATATAGAATTTTATTATTGTAAATTAGATGCGTTAAGATAAGTTAAGTCAATGCACTTGACTTGGGAGACAGTAATAAGAAAATCATTGTAGCAGAGATCACACAACTCCTAGACAAATGTGTTTGTGAAGTAGAATAATTGAAGTTAACATTTAACAATGCTGCATGATATGGCTTGACTGTTCAATATTACTACATTCATTTAAATTATGCCTACACGAAGGTAGATGCTAATGTTATTTATGTATACCTATATATTGTCGTAGGCACACCGTAGCCGTACTATCAGGAAAAGGCTTAAGATTTTGCCTCTTGAGAAAAGTGAAGTTGAAAAACTACATACAATAATGAATTTTTGCTGGTTGTAAGGCTTAAAAAATTACCAAAAATTCCAAAATTTATATTTTCAAAAACTTTCAAATATTGGAAACGTTTAATGTTACCAAACGACATGCCGGATAGGCTGGATATGCCCGAAATGCCGTGAATGCCGGATTTACCATAAAGTGTCATTTAGAACAAAGGAATCAATATGGCGACAATTGACTTCCGGCAATTCAGGCACGCTGGAAAATTTTGTCAGGTATATCCGGCCTTTAAGGCCATTTACGGCATCGGGCATTTGCGGCACACTCGAAACCCTGCACCCTATCCTCTTCTATATCAAAAACCTAGTTAAAGAAATTAATACTCTATGCGTATCTAATACATATACCTGTTGTATATACACAATGCAAAACGAAATTCAATCAAATTCATTAATGCAATTTATGCAATAGTAGCATCCAATCCAAGTTGAATGCGTTAAATACATTCTCATAACACAATTTAGCGTTTATACTTAATGAGGACTAGAATTAATATTGAACAAGTGATCAACTAACAAGATAAGGTTGGGTATGTTGGTAAGCATGGCAGTTGCAGTAAATTGTGCAACGTAACAGGATTTGGTTCCTTATCTTTGGGAATATCATTACATACAATACAATATTTACTATAGCAGACAGCTATACTAGTTATGTTCTAATCGTTTATCAAAATTACACCTAATTTTCAGTCTGATATGAACAATGAAAGAAGCTGTCAATTCATTGTAATTAAAAATTAATTTTCTTAAGAGAATCTCAAGGTGATCTCTACTGTGATAATGACAAGTCAGCGTTATGTACAGCTTCTTGTAAGCACATGTGATTTTTATGGTTTGTCTTTGTCAACAATAACATTATACACCTGTTGCGTGTAAAGTAACAATTAAACTTGACAAGAACATAAATACTAATTAATTCTTGTTAGTAAATATGCGTACTTTATACAAACATATTTACATACATGTGTGCGATTATTATTGCAGTATATGCTATATGTAGGTATCTATGATCTCAATTGTTATTTGTATAGTATTTGTATATTTTTCTAAAACTCGTCTTTAAATATCCGAATAGATAGTACATACTATATACATCATATTATGTAACATATTATGGAAAATGGTAGATATGAGAAAATTAAGAGCCAAATTCATAAGCTGATACGCTTATAAAGCAAAAATAATGTGCCAAACGGTTATAGCAATACTTACAAAAATTTTGGGTTAGCCCGTTATAAAATCCTTAATAAATTTTCACAAAATGCACAGGTATAAATATGTGGTTATACAAGTAGGAAGACTGGATAAAGAAGTGTTACAGACAAAAATGCTTTTATTTAATACATGCGTAACTGTTACCTAAGCATAGAATACTAATGATAATGACTAACAGAACAGATTGGGTTTGGTTTATCCTGAGAATCTATTTACTACTTGATTATTCATTCAATTTTGTCCCAACACACAAGTGATTAAATCTTGTGACTTCCTACAACCAAAATAGATTACTCATATTTCTGTAATTAACTATCCCATGATTCTTCCCGTCGTACACCAACTTTACTAACATCAGACGATTCTGTAGGATAGCAGGCAAGGTTTGGCATTTCATCTTACTATCACAGAAGCAAAGCATAGGTAGCTACATAATCATTATCTCTTTAAAGAGCAAAAGAAAGTTTTTGCTTCAATTTAACTTACAACATACATTAAGTTAGCAAATCCAGTAACGCAGACAAAGCCTTAGCGGTACTTTCCATTGTACTCCGTAACTGTCTATAAAATATTACACATAGTACCTATGGCACACATATAGGAAACATAATTTACTGTTTTTAGCAAAGCAAGCCTGACAGATTGCAATGTTAACTGTAAATATTCGAAATTCATACTGCATACCTTGTCTATACTTAATCCTAGGTTAAGTTGTGTATGAATCGTTCATATCTGAATTCATTCTAAGAATTTATTATATCTTTCCAGTTAAACATTCTATATTATGTATTGGTTACCTGTACTTTGATTGCACACAGCTAGTTTAATTATTTGAAGTTTTAATATTTTGAACATGAAAAAGTTGTATTAGTTGTAGTATAGTACTAGTATTTATGAATAAATTTGTATGACACAGTTTCATTCATTCATATTGGTGATCGGCATATTTTCAAAATCTTATTACTAACTTGCAATGTAATTTAATATAATCTATTTAATTTTATGATCCAATATATTATTGGCTTTGTATAATTTTGATTTAAGTAAGCGAGTTTAATTGAGATTGAGAGAGCATTTTAGTTATGTTATGGTAGTTATATTATTCAATGGATTATAGAATGTGGAAAATAGAAAAGTGACCGAGGCGAAGTAACTAAAAGATTGTAGTGTGTAGTATAGCACAAGGATAGAGTAAACGTAAACTTTATCCATCAGTCAGTCAGGTGTAATGGAGCCCCTAATGATAATACATTATGATAAGTGACACAGGTAGACTCGTAGACTATTATTTGATAATCAACAACACTTTCGATTAATTCCACTACTGTATTATAGTATGCCTATGCTTATACTTAAATTATTATTATACCCTAGCTTCCAATGCTAACCAAAGGATTCTATGTATTTAGCTCCTTGTGTATTCTATAAGAGCGATAATGATCGTTACAATATATCAGCAACGGAAATTCTATTTAACTTCTCCCATTCCCACTGGCACGACCGTCTTATCCAATGCAATCCAAACCTATCCACAAACTCCTTCAGCATGAAATAAGCAAATTATAATCAAACATCAGCTTAGGCCGGTCTGCTCTAGTCTAGAGAAGTAGGTGTGTGTATTCTGTACAAGAAAGCAAAACTATGTATTAACTTACATACATAATATCAATAAAAATACCACATTACTGCCACATATTTGTACTACAACTACAACTACATCAAATTACTTACTTGCCTATATTTAATAGCTCAGTATGATACATTTACTTACATTCATGAAATAAAAATCTTAACTTTGTTATATTTACTTATATGAAGGATTGGATTGAGAATCTAGGTTGGCCCAGTTGCAATTGGCTTGTCTTGTCTTGTCTTTTAATTCAACTGCTACAGTAATTTGGCATTATAAGCTGTGGCTAGCTGTAGGTTATATTAAACAGGACAGGATAACAGCTGCAGCAACAAAACAGCAAACTATGCCACAAACCTATTATTTAATTTACGTTTACTTTCTTTACTTGTAAACTAAACAGTTCTCTTCCAATCCAAACCATCGCAATTGTAGTTACTATTGTGTAATACATAATAACGTGGAAAAACACGAACAAATATTTGGAAACAAACAAAATATTTCTAATAGGTTAATTTTTAGTTGTACTTCTTGTCGACTCTCATGAAATTGTAATACATAAAGTACAATACCAATGGGCATAATGTTTGTTATTAACTAATCGTAAGCAAGTTTTCTTATGTACTCTGCTATCAAACAATTACAGATTTTGCAATAGATCGAAGAAACCTATTGGCATTTTCTTCGCTAATGTATGATGTATGTATTTTGCTCGCTAATCATAATCTTACAACTACGTACAAACTGTGAATGCAATAATTAATACTTCTACACTTGCTTCTACAAGCTATTATGTAAGTTTTCACATCTATATACATGATTATGTTTTTATCTAATACACTTTGTGTGAACTAATATTATATACATATCAGAACAGATCAGAGTTATGCAAATATTGTTACTGGTGCATTAAAATTATATCCTACACGAAATAATCTATGTAAGTATATTAAAACTAAGATCTTTCTGGTGTAATAAAAAGTATGCATGTACAAAAGTAGGGTACCTAAGTATACATAAGCAACAACCAATATACATATACAATTTAAAAGACCAAGCCAAGATCAGTAGCCCGAGTAAATTAAGGGAAGAAGGGAAATTAATAGCTGATGTAATAGTGATGTGCTTTGTAGGTGTATCTCTCCCATTAAGTTTTAGATCAGATCAGGGAAGTAGGAAAATAAGTACAAAACAATTTCTCCGAAAATACTAATGTTTACTTAAGTAGGTCCCTGCATTTTACGTTACACTATTTCTATCTAACGCACTTCATGCACATTGTAAATTCTTATCATACAGTTCGCTAGCTTTGCTTTGTGTAATAAATAATCAGGTTATGCATTGGTTAAAGTCAAAGTAAGTTTTCCACCATAATAAATCAATGTATGTGAAATTGGTTAAGTATACATAAAAATTTGCATAAGTAGCACTTGTATTCTGTGACAGAGTGACAGATATAACCAAAAGCTCTAAATAAGCTTCGGAATGACAAGAAAAACTTTCATTGCAACAAATCTTCTAAAATAACATTCAATGCAAACTGTAATATCCTTTTCAAGGTAATGTGTATAACAATAATAATTCTTACACACTCCACGCTTATATAAAGCTAAGAAAATATGCTAAGTAATACAATACAAAGCTAACAGAACCTGCACAACAAAGTAAGTATCATTCCACAGTTGTCGTTTTGTTGGCAACCTACTACGACTACAGCTAAAGGTGTTGAATAAAGATGTCTTGTAGTAAATAATGAAATGCAATGAAATATTTTACTTTACATATACCATTTGATATGGGAGATATGGGTATGATATATTTATCTGTACAGTAAAGAAATGTATGACTTCTTTTACCTAATTTTTTACATACCAGCAAACTGTCACTACATAATTGTAAGCCATAGGTAGGCAGTTTTATATTTGCTATGGTTTTGGTAGCACAAAGGAAAATGGTAACACGAAATACATTTTTTCATTACAATTACAAACTATAATAGCTAAATGCTGCAGTGTTACATAGGTGATTTAGAATCCTGAATGAAGATGCTGACATGACTATGTGTTTGACATGAGTATGGTTTTCTTCTGCTGTGAAATAAGTTGTAGGATGCTTAATGTTGTAATGTTATGTCTGACAATGAGTGAAGTGAACTCATATATAGTATACTATAAGTGTTGTTTATTAAGATTGTTTTCTTTAAAACTTCAAACTCATTATGGTAATCTACACTACTACTAGAAATAAGTACATAAGTGGCAGTGCTGCGTAACTGAAATGAAGGCTGCGGTTTGCTTATTGTAATTTACGTACGTTAAAATTATAAAGTAGGAGCACATACACAGACGTAAACATAGCGGCATTTTAATTCTGTATTATACTAAATTGTGAGTGTGGCAACACATTTTACAATGTGTGATGCGATATGCTATGTTTAATTTAAATATATACAATTTGCAATCTACACTAACCGTCATTTTATATTTATGCTAAATTCATAACACTACCTTACACTACACTGATTGCAGAATCATTTTATCTGTACTTATATGTTTAACACAGTTTGGCAGACCGCACAGCAATTTAATTGTCTACCTTGCCGTTTCATTCCCTCTATTTAATGAGCACTATATTACATAAAGTGCATTACAAATTACAATAACGCAATAACGAATTATAAAATAATAAGATGCAGCTGGAAATTCTCTTGGTTTCTAGTTCAGTTACGTTTTGTGACTTTTTATAATGAATGCCTACTTATAAGCATTATTTTCATAACTCTAATAAGTAGTAGATCAATTACTGCGGTTTTTATTCGTGATTTATTTCGACTACATACATCTTTCCTAAAGATGCGTAATGATGTTATTTGGTTCCATACCGTTGTTACATTGTTATAGTATACTTGAGTCCAAACGGTAATCGTAATTCGGAAATTCCATTTATACTATAAATACTTCACGAACTGCATCATAAAATAATATTTTATTATGCTGAGCTCCTGGGATTAAGGATATTAACTATTTCGTAGTAGACCTTAACTTTCTTAACTTTGTTGATTTGAATTTAAATTAATGTCAAGTTCAAATAAACAGATATCTACTGAATACACATAATATTGTCTTTTAAGCATCAAAGGATATTTCATTGCATTTAACCAAGGATTCTTCGTAAAATGACATTTATGAATGGTATGCTACTCTTTATAGGCTAAGGCCACCGAACCAAAGCAAAGAACCGGAAACCACAAAGTAGTATACACCCTAAAAATAAATAGTGGAATAAATGAAGCGCAAAGTTGTAGATAAAGTTTTTGTTTTTCAAGGCACAAAAACAATTGAGAAAGCTATTTCGATGTTTTGTTCGTGTCGACGACCGAAAAGCATGTTAATTATAGTTATACAGGAGTAATTTTCGCTGAAAGGAAAATGCACGATCAAAGTAAGTGAAAACCTTATTCTATTTACCAAACTGTAACATTGACAAGAAATGACAAGACAATAACACTTTGGGATTGCGGTGCGTCATTGACCATAAAGATGGCATAACTAGGAACCATCATACTAATGGCATTTTCATGATTATAATTATATTTTATTTCAACACTTGTTTCTCATATTAAGAGTCCAATGTCCAAATCGATCTTTCTCTAAAACATGTAAAGCTATTTTACTTAGGAAGCTAAAGTATAGCACATCTTTCTTGTTAAGAATGTTATTTAACTCAAATCTGGTCTACACCATTACTAGATTTCGAACCAGACAGAAATTCACACAATAATAATAGCGACTACTTACCAATATTTTTTTCTCTAATGATAACGATTGTTACATCCAACCCCAATAGAATTTTCCCGACATCAAATGTGTGCTTACTGACTGTGTGTACATTGTAAATCTGAATGCGACGCACATGACTTGCCTAGAATGTTGTAAATTGGTATGTAATGATTTCATGTGCCTTTAACTAAACGAAACCCAAACCACATGGTAGACCGAAATTCGAAATGAAAGTAGAAAAGAACGGTCACATACACATTCGGAAGCTAACTTTTTCTGTGTATGTAAGTAATCAACCCAAAGCTTAACTTGGTGGGAAAAGGAATTCTATGATGCGTACGTTTTATTATTCAATTACACAAACTTCTATCACAAAATAATATAAGAAGCACGATCGGTATTTCCGGTTGATTTTGTATGAAATACACAGACATACCTATAAGCAGTCAATTAATGCGGAAAAATGTGATGTGAATTTTTCATTGCTCCTTTGATTTTATAAAACACGTTGGTAACATGTTTGCAATTACGCCCTCATTCTCCAGAAAAACAAGAAGACATACTGTCCAATTACGATTTATCCCAACAATTTGTATCTACAGATAGGTAAATACTACTGCATTGGTATTAAGTATCATCGTCAATATATCTGGAGATTCCTATACTGTTTATGTGTAGTATGTCCTGTATTTATGTAAAATACAATCGTTTTAGAAAAGACCGGGCGGGGGAAGCAACCGCAACAGAGCCAAATATCACATATTTCATTCCATATAGGATAAAGTTTCAATAGTATAACTTTTTGTGTCCAATTTACTAGACAGTGAGACAAAGTTCCTGTAACAACATCTGCTCTCTTCTATTATTACAAAAGTTTATACCATCTAAGTTAAATGACCAATTATTCATATTATCATTTGTTGTACGAAACTTTAGTAAATTACTTTTACAGAAAATGTAAGTCGTTTAGCAATATTATGTACTATGTACACACAAGCTACAACTAAACATAAGTAACCTGTAGTAAATATTATCGATAAATATTTCGCATACCAACAGGGTATCTATTTAGCACAAATACAGAGTTGCTACAACATTGGTATTGATAAAAGATTGGAAATGGCACAGGAACAAACGCCAATCAATGACAAATCAGCATACATTGAAATAAAATTTGAAAATCTTACATAACACACTTGTAAGAATGAAAATTAAATATGCACATAGGCGAATTAGCAATCACAAATACTGCCAATATGTAAATATATTTAAGGTTATGTAACAATTTTTAATTTCTGTTGTCTGCTCCATTTCCATACAAATGATAAGATATTTATTTAGCTGCAGTAGTGTGCTCGTAAGATGCATTGTATGATTTTAAGAAAATATGACAAATACTAATTATTAAGAAATCAAACAGGAAAGCATTGTGCTGTAGTGTAATTATGTTGTAATTTGTAACTGTAACGAAGAGAAGTTGTGTCTCAGGAATGCCAATGATGCTTGAGCTTAATTAGAGCAATTTAGGGGAATTTTCTTGTTCTTCCAATCAACTTGCTTTGCAGTGATGTGAAGCAATCGTAAATTACACCAGGCAAACTTGCAATCTCAATTCGATGATAGCGGCAGCGGCTCTGGTCCAAGCAATAGACTGGAGAATTGCAATTGAAAAGCAGGATGGAAGAGTTAATTCATTCCGTGGATTGGACTGGATACAAAAGTATTTATTCGATGATTATTTATCCTGCTGATTTATCTTCATTTCATAACGTAACTAACGATGTTGCTTTTTCTGCTTTATTGTTACCTTTCTGCAAATAAAGTACTCAGTTCGTTGATTTTATATTCCTACCTTATATATTTGTTAACTACTATAGTGTGTGTGGATGCAGGGCTATCTTTTTTGCTTCGTAAAGCAAGACAAGATGTGACGTGGGCTATTCATTTCCAATTTGATCTCTTTGCATTATATTGCATGTAACAATACCGATACAACGAGTGTCGACTCTACTACTACTCATTAGTATTAGACAACTAGCAAAGGTAAAGAAGGTTAACTTTGAGATGAAAATTGTACATACATTGTTACATACATTTTGTTTTATACCTCCTGGTATGCTTCTTTTTTATTCGCATGTTGTACAACATAATTGCAATAAATAATTAAATAAATCTGTCAAGTTTTAATATAAAAGATTATGTACCTATAGCAAAACATTATACTAAAGTGTTACTTTAACCGCAGCGTGAGTGATGAATGGTGTAGTATTTAGTTCACAACTAAAATTATGATCATGCTTGGCATTTCTGGTGTAAAGTGTAAAGTTGCAAACAAAAATTGGATTGTGTACTTGCACATACCCAACAGTACACTATGATAGCCAGGAGTCTTGAGTTTAGATTATCAGTGAAGAAAGAGTAAACATAAAACTAAATTAATGTTGAGTGAGTTAAGCAGACACGAGACATGAAACTGACTAATTGTAGACAAGTAAGCTTTTATGCAATTTTAGTACAACATATCTTAGACAGGAGATAGACAATAGCTAACATAACTTCCTACAATATCGTACATCATGTACTACAACAAATAAACAATTTTCAAGCTAACAGTCAAATAGTGTACAACAAATGGCCTTTTAGAAGTTTTGACCGTGTATTTCATTGTTAACTGCAATCCACTGTCTATACATCATTTTTATAGTAGAGCCTCTAGCAAAATCACGGTTTAAGATGATGCGGAAGATGATTTCATTAGCATCTACAGTTACATACGCTGATGTGATGTCATTAATTATAAGGCACTACTACCTTACGATTTGGAAACTGTCTAGTCTAAAAATGCTATTTATAGTATGCAACCTTGTTTAAGCTAGGTAATTGATGGTAACAATTTGCAAACACATAACTTTTATCCTTTCATTTGGCTTGCTAAGTATTGAATAATCTTTGTGATATTTTTGCTCAACTTACTATTGGATAGGAACAAACAACCCCAAAATAAGCAATTGAAATAATTCTCCATCACTATTTAAAATTGGCAACATTGCAAATTACATTGTAAAAATAATTTTGTGATCGGATCACTCAGCACTCAGCATTCATCTCACAGTAGGTAATCATAAAATGAATCATCAATGTAATCAAGGCCAGGTTGAAGCCAGATTTCAACAGAAGTGTCCATTTATCATAGGTATATATATTGTATTACTTATATCGAAATTGCAATCATTTATGAAATTGCCAAAGAACTAAAAAGTAATACGCAGTAATACCGTCTTATCATGCAAAAAATATTATGTAATACATACACTTAGCACGCTAAATCTGCTATAATTTTTACTTCAACAAGTTAGATAGGAAGCGTAGGAAGTTTGATGTCTGCAGGAATATCCTAAATTAATAAAATAAGTAGGTATTATATCAGCGTGTATCATATCATGTGTGGAAATGTATTAAAATGATTGTGTGATGTGAGGTCTGTCAGCAAATGAGTACTATAGGTTTATGTAAGTCAAGTCAGATTTAAAGGAAACATTATAAAGAAGCAGACTGATTGAATGAACAAAAGCAAGGAAGTAATTTCCGTTCTCATATTATTATGTATTACGTATGGCTAGTTTATGTATACTACATATATTAGTATTGTAGGTAACTTTGTACTACATTGTAATATTTGCATGCAACTGAGTAGCTACTATTTACTACCACTAAATGAGCTTGTAAAACTATCTAATGTTATACCTGTCAAAAATCTTATGAGCTAAGTACTAATGACCGATAAGGTTACTCTCAAAGTCTTATCATAATTGCTCCCAATGTTAAAGCTGTTTTCTTTATGTGGTATGAATTTTCCACGGTAAATGACACTATATGGCATTACGATTAGAAATTATGAGTATACGATAGTGTGATGTGTTAATATGATTAAAGTCCTCTCTATTCTTACTGCGACTTACTTGCTCCTGGTCTGAGTAAAACATGAGAACAAAATCATCCTTAATGACTCTAACAAGTACTAGAACTTCAGTGAGAGCTAGGTAAACTTAAACACAAAGAAATTCCGCTTTGCCTACTTCTCTTACGAATCCACAAGATATAACAGAAGTAAAGTACACTAAATACTAATGTACTGTGCCGTACAGATGTATATATATTATATAACACGTGCAGTAAGTCGAATATATGGTAAGAATAGGAAGGTTAGGAAGGTAAACACATATTATGCTAAGCTTTTTGAGAGAATATTGCATATTATATGCTATGGTATAACACATTTGTCGTTAGGTCTGTAAAGGAACTCTAAATGTTGTGATTAAGTGGATAGCTGTAATTGTAATTCCAAATGTACATACATAGATGCAGTGGAAAGAGCTTATAATGTAAATGCACTTCTTCTTCTACCTGATTACGTATTACATTGTCCCCCTATCGATGTTACTCTCTAGTACACTTTAGCATAAACTTTGCCTTGATTTTATTTGACGAATTGAGATTTCTCATTGGAATATTTATGCAACACTACATATAGGAGCTGCAAACCAGGACTAATTCGACTCTACTATATTATTTCCTTAAACTAAAACGAAGCATGCAATGTTGTTTTTGAATCATCAGGTAGAATTAAAGTATAGAAGTATGTAAATGCATGCATAATATCTTTATATAGCGCACCAATCCACTTAATCTATAACTACGACAGTACAAAGTACTCAGTAGTGTATTCGAAAAAAAGATATGCCTTTCTTGAAGGTTGAAGGTGAGATGCAGTTTCAGTATATCACATTATGCATCTTACCAACCTACCAAACCATATACATGGCAAGTTTTATTACAAGATTGTGCTAGTTATTTTACTGAATACATACGTGCATCATATGTGCATAGGTAAACATAATATTTCGAGACGAAGCACAACAACAAATAAAATAGCTTGCCACTTGCACTTCGATTGAGCCAGGTATAAGAATGAGCAACTAATTTTCCGTTGAAATCATACAATTTGTTTTTACTTGTACATAGATACACTGAGTATTGTATTTATCTTAGGGACCATAGAGTATTGTAATAGTAAATAGTATTGTACGTAGTGTCTCAAGGAATGTAAATAGTTAAGTATGTAGTCAAAATTGCATGGTAGTGATACAGATGCAATATAATATAAGTAAAGGACACATACTGTGTCATTCTGGTTGTCAGCATTACAATATAATCCTACTATAGAAAACATGTATCTATGTATTTACGATTTTAATGCAGCTGTATGCAAATGGCAATTGAAAACTGAATCCATTTCCATTGAATCTATTTAATTGGAATCTAAACCTTAACAAGTTAGCAGTAAATAGTTGTAAATACCTACATGGGGGTTGAAATATATTATGCAGAATGGGATATAGTATTTACCTATGTCAATATTAAAGTCAAGTTCTCGTTCTTGAGCAGAGGGAGAGAAAGATATTCCTAGGAATGACAAGCCAAGACAAGTAGACAACAAATACCTACACAAATACCTTTGGCTCAATGGAACTTACCTTACGTAGGATACCTTCAAATAATGTAATTTGTATTCTGAAAGTCCAAACTATAGTTATCTGTATACAGTCTATATACAAATATATAATGGCCCAGTCATGTCATGACATTCTTAGACAAATAAATTATTCTGTTAAAGGACAAACTATAAATAAACCTGCTTCGCTTTGGCTGTTATCTTTCCTGCCGAGGCAGAGGGGAGTCTGCTACTTTAGTTAGAAGTTTGAGATTAGATTTACTATGTGCAAACTCTTATTTCTGAAAGATAGCAAAACATACTTAAATTTTGTACTTGTTTTAATAGTGTCTTTCGATGCAGTACAGTACTGTATTATTATATGTTAAGCGGGATACACTTATGCAACTTTTGTTAATGTATACAAATACAATAAGTATTTGTTGCTATGATGTAGCTCTTTAACAATGAGATCAACAACTCACCTCATCACATCGCAGTACTTCATTATCCAATCATAATTAATCATATTATTGCAATTTGCAATTTGCAATAGCGAAATATTTAGTGCAGAAAGACTGTACAAGTACTCCACAACTCTACACTACAGTACAGTGCAGTGCAGTGACTGCAGTGTAGGAACATGTAACAGAAAAAGAAGCTTATTGCAGCGTAAAATTATTAATTTTAGTCAGTGTGTTGTATTAATTTTTATCTTCCAAACTTCCTACCTATAGAACGTACCTGCATACAATATCGCTTTACGTATATTACGGGGTGGTTGCTTTTAAGCGCTACTGATCCTTAGGTATATCCAGATACATCTGAATGCACATTAAGTAGTTAGCTTGAATAATCCTGGAGGAAGTTTCCTACAAAACTCTCAAAAACCTCACATTACCTAAAACATTTATTATACTACATTCATATGCTTAAAAGGTTGCATCTGCGTTTTGCGTACAGAGTATAGACTGACTTGCAACACTAGACAAAGACAAGACAGCCGAGCCTGGATTAGAAGTTTTCTTTCCAAAATATATAATATTACGTAGGTAGCAGGTACTAAAGAAGACAACGCAAGGCAAAATACAATTCAGCGTCTACAGCACATTCATATTGTGTATTTTATTTTAGTAAGTAAAGTAAATGCACAATAGTCATCCTTACAATATTATATAGTACCTATGCTAAGTTATACACATACGTAAAGAGCAAAAAACAGTTTTTTGTATTCTGTATTAGCTAGGCATGTTGGATTTAGCCTGTGGCAATTTTCCTCACATCATTCGTGTTTATAAACCTATAAGTCTGCTATATTCCATTCCTTTAACAGTCTACCAAAAATACATCAACCTAAACTAGGTACCCATCGCATCACAATTTGGATGATTCTGTACGTAGGAATTTGTATTACCTTACTATAAGAAAGGGCTCAGGCCAGGGAGTCGGAAAACACAATCGAAGTTTCCAAGGAAAGATATACCAAAGTATTTATGTACTACAGGTGTTTGTTGTTTTGAAACCAAGTCTTCCTTATACTATTGATAAAATGTAAGATTCTATGAGTATGCAGCACCTTGTATGTACATAGAGAACCTTAAACTGATAATCTGCATATACTAATAGTTCTCTGATTCTTATGTCTACGTAGCCAGAACCAGATATATTTCTCAAGTCTCAATTCACGATACTGTGCACAACAGTTTTCGTTATCTCCATTTTATTTTTTACTTTACGTAAATTCTGTGTATCGTTAGTTAGACTTCATCTGCTTTGCCATTACGTTACATTGCATTATACCTGCCTAGCATAAATATAATATCATCCAAGCCAAATACTCTGCAATGCACTAGCTTCTCGTCAAGGAAGTCATGCAGTTCTCATTTCACTTTCACTCCATTTGACCACCTAATGCTCATTTGCTTTAAAATTGCTATAGGCACGTAGTAGTTACTGTGCAAGTATACAGGAGACATAGTTACTTACTTAAAGTTGGAACTTATGTATTTAATGTAAATGCAACTATATAGTACACAGTACACACACGTCATATTTAAGTAGGTATACAATTCTGTCCGTACTGCATGTATACATAAGTAGCATAGACATAAATGCAGTTCAGAAAAGAACAATAGAGAATATAACATTATTGCCATGCAACGAGTTATATGTATATGCATTCACATTACTTACATACTACATAGAAATAGATAAAGATTAAAGTAAGTAGACAAGAAAGACACAAGTGTACATATATAAGATAGGAATTTTTTACATATACAAATAGTTACATACATACTATACATGTTCGTACATAGCCATAATAAGTAGGTACCATCATTAACAATGAATACCTAAGCGGAGCTCTCTGTCTTGTCTTTATAAGTATGTAACAGTATAAAAGTATAAGGATATGTAGACAAGTTGCTGTAGTGTAGTTTCAATATTCCTTTAGGCTGCAGAATTTTTCTTACGAACCATAAGAAAGAGTAAGTAAGTAGGTATGAATTTACATCCTATACACTTATTACTTGTTTAGTTTACTTCACTTCAGTTACCTACCTTACATTACCTTGCACTGAATAAGGAGACGAGGACGTGAGAGGTAGTATGCTTTGGTTGGTGTATGTATATCATTCAAGACAAGATCCCTTATACAATTCCTTAGCTGGCTCCGTGTAAGTAAGTATGATGTGAGACAAGAAGTTTAAGACAGCCTCCTACTTACTTTAGTTAGCTTCACCTATACAATACTTACTTGTACAGATACGTGCATATATAAGTAAAGGTATATTATTTGTAGCGTAGAGCTGATGATCTAAAGCGTATGCTAGCTAAATAGATAGTTAAAGATAATACACAAAGGTACATACTTATTTATGCTTATAGGTACCTGTATGTAGTACCTGTAGTATTTGTATGTACGAAGGTAGTTTCTGTTCTTTGTCATAAGCGATTGTGTTGCATAGAGTCTACGTACACTACACACATCCAAAACTTACCACGACCACAGCATACAAATAATAGTAAAGTGGATTTCTGTTGGTATTTTATTTGCCGTACGCTCGCACAGGCAAGCAGGACGTAGACGTAAACGCTACACGCTCAACTTAAGCTAAACGGCAGCGTGGACGGAATTTTCCTCTTGAGTAATAATAATATTATGTCTTAAACAGAGGCAATGCAGTGCAATCCGTAATTTTAACTACTGTAGAAACAAATTCGAGTAAAATATAATCTCCATCTTAATTAAGACTGTTTTTGTGATTTAAGTGCTCCGTTTAAGTGAATGAAAATGTTTACATACAGAAATACATAGAAGCAAATACGTTTGGTTTTGGTTATAATTACAAAGGGAGAGTGAATTGGAGTATTGAAGTGAGCTTCGGCTTAGTTTGGTTTGCATTGTTCTCACGTTGCCATTGCGCCGACACACCGGACCGGGATCTAAAATCAACTTCAACCTAAACTTGGACTGGATCGGGCATTTACTCTATTTTGTTCAGTTCCGCATTGTCGTTCAGTGTAAGCACACATAGTGTAAGAAGTTCTTGGAAAAATCTAATACTGTATGTGTACTATTACATGGCTTTGTAAATAGTGTGCTTGTAAGATTGAATAATACTATGCGTGGATTAAATGCATTGTTATCCCAAATGCAAGTCAAGTCATTTTAATTTTCTCGGTAAAAAATTGCTGATTGAATTGAGTGTAAATGCGGAAGCCGAATTAAAGTCTATTGAGTGCTGAAAAGAAGAAGGAACAAGTTATAATTTAGGATCATTGTGATTCGTGTGCTGTCTTCCCTTCAACTATCAAAGGAAGATGCTATGAGCTTCGTTGTTCACCTTTTCAAGCTTCAAAGAAGTGTCATCACAATACGAGTATAATTGTCTGTAGAAGAGATCAGGAAAGGAAAGAATATAGTAATATTATAAAGACATAATCCTTGAATAATACTGCTACATAATACTTACTGATTTACCTGTACCGTACAGTTTGGAGTTTGGATTTTAGATCTATCTAAACACACAGCAATTTCTTTAGCTCATTTTATTTCATTATCATTGTTTGTACAGTTTGATCTTGGTTTTTGTTGGATTGGAGAATCAAATTCATCGCTGGAGGCTATATGAACTTTTTCCCTGGCTGACACTATTTCCCTTGCATTTAGGATTTAGTTAGTTACTCTTTTTTACTCTTTATCTCTTCGCAATCATACCCTCGCTCGTCCATGGAACCGTGTTAAATTGCCTGAGATACGTACCTTACACCTTACCCTACAATGGTTGACCGTGTAATGTAAATTAAAAATCAAGGAAGTAATTGTGCTCTATAAACTAGCATAAAGGTGTTGTGATTGTTTTTGTGTTCAGTTTAAGTGAATCAATTTGAGTAGAAGTCAAAATGGATTCAAGCGGGAGGATGAGAGACAGAAATAATAATGAATTAGACACGAATAACAATGATGTCTATAGCAATCAAGAGCAAAGAACAATATGTCGTACTTGTTCCTTAAGAAAATCTACAACTAATTTCCCTCCCGTGTGGCTATGTCTAATTCTTATAACGGGATTTATGGTGACGCAATCGTGGGCCCATGTTGGGCTCACTTTTCCACCTGCAAGAGCCTATGACTTAGATTTTCTGGATAACATCCGGACGAAAGCGCCTTGTGGAATGCCTAAAGGTGAGATTTTCAGAATGATATCATTACAGATAATAAAGTTTTATCGGCAAAACGAATTAGTATTATTATTAAGTACGTAAGCCATCTTCTCTGTAGAGAACGCTTATAATGATATTCCTTAAAATCTTTGGTTTCAGAATAAAAATAAATACATTGTAATTAGCAAGCTAATAGAATGCTACACAAAATACTACACTTTAAATAATATTTGCCAAGTAGCAGTATCAAATTAAAATTAAATCAGTATTACACAATCATGAAAATTAACTAAAAATTAAAAATGTAGTATTTCACAATGCATTTATCTTTTTGTAAATGTAAAATGCTAAATCCTTATTACTGAGATATTTGTTAGGAAATAAGCCTATTATTCGGGGATGATATATTAGCAACTGTATTCGAGTAGGTAGATTAATTAAGTTAGATATAAATAATTACTTATTTATAATCATGAAAAATATTTACAAATACTATAAAAACACTTATATTTTGTGAAAATTATTTGCATTACAAATGTACATTTTTTGTTAGTACTAGTGCTGTAAAGGGTCCACATAATATGTCAGTCAGTAGCTCTTGTAAAGGTTAACATAAGTTACATTTGGCATTAGCCAAATAAACATAAGACTTCTTCTGGTAGATCAAAGGTTACAAGGTTTCCTACAAGTTCCGTAATATCTGCACAGCAATAACTAATTTGCGGGACTATAAAAACAACATTTGCAGAACTGGCCACATAGTTTGACCAAGTTTATTTTTTATTTTATATAACATCAGCTATTTACTAGTGCATACTTCACTACTATGCTATGCTAGTTAGTTTTATGTTTTGTTCATCTTCCCTGTGCAAAACAAGGAATCAGATCCACATTCACAATTCACATCTGGTTGTTATGTTACCTAGCTGTTGGTATTGGTACGGCCGTCACATAAACTTACACACATTCATAAAATGATACTTCAGATATACGAGTACCACTACGACGAGTAGCACCGGTTTTTCTTTGAGTAGTTTGATTTAAATTGCTGTATTGAGTTGGTTTGCTATGGAATTGGCTTGTCATGCCAATATAATGCCAAGCCAAGCCATATAGTTTGTCTGTCAGCCTTTTCTGCACACGTTTTAAAACTACATACTACATATTATGTATAATATACTCACAGTAAGTATAGTAAGTACATAGGTACTGTGAAAAGAACAACGTAGTAGTACATAAAGGTATTTGTTAGTTTTTTTGTGTGGTTCACTGTGGTCTGGTTTGCTTTGCTTTGACTTGGTCTGGTCTGGTCACATCACATCGTAGGATCTCAGTCAGCAATTGTGTTATTGCATAACGGCGTTATCTTAGATGGATTCGATTGAAAACATTCCCAGCATAGTCTCGTCAAGTCAAGAAAGTCAAGTCGAAGCAAATCCCGTCATCGTCATCATCTCATCAACTTCTTCTCGCCTCTCTTCTGCAAAATGCAAACAGCAAACTCCTTTTGATCCTTGTACTAAATCCTGTATAAGTGCATACTACATATAAGTTTATAATGATCTTGTGATGCGATCTCATGTAAAAGTAAGTCATTCCTAAGTGGGAAAAAGGCAGACCGCATTCTGAATCATCATTATTATATTATTTCTTTACTTATATGTATTATGTACCTTCTATATAGCAAATGAGTAAGTAGATATAGGTACTTATAATATGGCCATCATTAAATATAGTATCCCTTCAATCTCCTCTATTACTTATCTTACTACAAAGTACATGTGTATTTTAAAGGTACAGCCTGCGTGCTGTCTCACTACACAAAGAAATACAAAGCTGAAACACAGATCTAGTGAAAAACAAGAAAGGGTCTTCTTTAACAAATCAAAAACCACGTGAATACTAATATAAATTATCAATCTTAAAGACAGAGAATGGAGTTAATGCCAAATGCATGCATTTTGTAAAACTGGAATGGACACGCAAGGTGTTTGTCATGTCAAGTCAGACCAGGCCAGACAATCATATCAGTAATTAAAGTTCAGATTTTTGATCAGAAGTACCTGTTGTATTATATTATGTATATTATGTATTAGTTAGGCAAGTGAAAAGAATAGTGTTAATTAGTGAAGGATTTAAGTTGAATTATTGTATTCCTACTAATGGATTGTATAATTCCAAATATGTAGGCATATACCTATATGTATAAGTAATCTACTAATGAGAAACACCTATGTTTTAAAATTGGCCTAAAAATAAAATTATCTAGTTCATTTGTGTTGCAATGAAAAGCCTATGTGATGTGGAATGGATAGTTTTATCTCTGCATAAAGTTTGTTGGCTTGCCTTGGCTCGGCTTACCTAATGTCTGCTACTAGATGTTTAAAAATTGAAATGTTTCATTTAGTGCATAGCATATGTAAGATGAAAAAGAGAACTCGTAAATTGTGTTACAAGTACAAATACTAGGATGTTAAACTAATAATACAGAATAACATTACTTACAATTGCAAATAGAAATTTCTTTTATTTTCTACTTCGTTCATTCGTATTCTATATAAATACCAATACACATAGTACCGTAACTTGCATACTATATGTACTACTATATATAGCATCTCTAACTGCTAACAACTAAACTCTCCATAAGTAATACTACATATATGATGCATTTATATGCTTATGACTTTATTAGTGTAGAATTGAACATGATTTTGTGTTTTGGCTTCGATGACTATGTGGGCCAAACAAAGTGAGTCTATAGTTGATAGCAGTTTGTATGTATTGATAGCTGTAGTTGTAGTGTGGGATTATGAGGAAAGCCGCGTGCAGTCCTTAACCGCGAGCCATGCACAATTCTATTCTATTGTATTACTTTTTCTTTAAAACTTCATTCTATGCTTATGATTTACAACAATTCCTATAGATTCAATATATAATCAAATCCAGAGTCATGGCATTTGCTTTAAGTAAGTAAAATCCCTTATAGCTTGAAATTATTTATAAGCACTGGGCATACATAGTGCAGTTAAGTTTAGTTAAGTTAAGTTCCTTAAATGAAAATTGCATTAGTGGAATGGAAATACTAGACATTACTTTACTTAAACTTTATTTGATTTTGAGTGGACAGGCAGTTTCCTTACCTAGCTTTCATAAATTACATTCGTACTATATAATACTCGAACTAACTGATGTAAACTTTTTATAACAATTAGCACAAACATGATAAATTGTATTTAGGTACCCTATATCATATTAAAAGACTTGATAAATATATAATTTCCTACTCTCTTGAATGTTAAAATACATAGTTTCCTAGTAGGTATTTATTATTTATGCATAATTTTTCAATGTTAGGTATGCACCTATGTACTGCCTTTATTTTACTAGTGTTTCATTTATGTACAGCATTATAGTACATGCAGATTAGCATTAATGCAATATGCAAGTTAGCACTTTCATTTAGCATTTGATACAAATGAGAGATAACAAACTACATGAAAAACGTTATTGATAACATGCAATGCAATGATTGACTATTGCCAAGTAGTTATATACAGATACATATAAGTTGTTGCTAATTTGATTTAAGGCAATTTAACTTTAGATTTTTACTTGCTACCTTTTTAAGACGGTTTGCTAAAACGCTAAACAGAGTATATTTGTAGTAATGGTATATTTTTAGTAACGTAGCATTTCAATTTGTAATTCATTTTATTACATAACTATAACTTACAATTATTATTTCACCACAAAAATAGCGCTTGTGGGTAGTTAATACATAACATGGTTTGTTTATAAAATTCATGATTTAATTTGTCAATGAATTGGAATTTGTATGTTCTTATGATAGGACGTCAGTTCATGTTCCATTGTGTGTACTCTAAGCTAAAATAGAAATTAAAAGCCAAGTCTGTATGCTCTACACTTAGGTACCCACCCACACAGATGTTATAGCAGATACATTGAAGCGAAATGCATATTTGAACCATCGTACCTTATAATTACATAATGTAGCTTCTTTAGATTTCTGCTTTTATTTCACTATAGTCATAATTAGATAGTAAAGTTGATTTAGCTGGCTGTATTTAAAAGATTCTAAATTATTATTACAGATAGTACCATCGTGTTTCGTGTTATTAAAAAGCAATTATGTTCTGTATAGCTTACTCCTACTGTACAATGTATGGGCAATAACTAAAACTAATTTAACTTACTGGGGTGGAGGTTGATGTTGAATGATACGAATTTAAGGTTCTTCTTTAGTTTCGTTGCATGCGTTCTGTTCAATAAATACATTTAACATAACAATATTAGCCAAGAGGAACGACAGGAAATTAGTAACCCAAATTCAACCTTAAACAAAAGTGAATTATTAACCTTGGAGTTAGAACGAGATGGTGTGTAACTTTGAAAGACACAGCCTTTCACTAACCAAACTTCCTTAAAAATTATAAATACCTCGGATCTACTTACCAAAGTAACATAAGTATCGCCACCATTACCAAATACAATACCAAGTTGACGTAAAAAACTCAAGTCATAGGATTTGCCGGCTTAAATGTTGAAATAATTAAATGCAATACTACTAAATAGCAAAGTGCGGACAGCAAGGAATGACCATGAAAGGGAATTTGTGACTAATAATTCATTTTGCATTGTAAAAGTTTGTTAGATAGTATTTGCCTATCTGTATTAAGCTATAATTTTAATAATTTTAGAAAGAATGAGAAATTGTAATACATTTATAAGTAAAAAGTATGTTATTAGAATAATTAAAATGCATATTGGCAAAAGTTCTGCAAAAACATTGTATTTTAGTAAACTGCCTTGCAGGGTCATGTCATATCTGCATTCTAAGAATAAAATGATTCCTTCACTCACATAACTAAGCCATAAAAATCTTATTTTACTGAAGGCGCTTACATTACTTATGTATACAATGCAAATCTAGCCATAGAGGCTAAAGAGCACAGATTAGAGATAATACCTGACATTAAGCTAGCTTGGATTTGGCATATCATAGCTATGCGATGTTAGTATAGCATGGCATCGTGAGGTTTTTTACAGATTTGATTCTTCTTAAAAGCTAATCTTTTGTTTTCAGTTCTTATTATGCATTCATATTCATAACTAAAGTTTATACAAAGATTTTGTATACATACTTACTTGTCTTATGTATTCATTTAGGTATTTTAAGTCTTACAATGATAATGTGCAGTGTGCCCTGGCCTGGCCAACACAATCTGCCTACTATGTATATCTAATAGGTGCTATAGTAATTTACCTGATATGATAATATTGCATTTCATTGCTGGTCTGGTCTGGCTTGGCCTGGCATGCATTCTATTGTATTGTAATGCCCACGTATAACATTGTACAAAGTCACACAGGTAACAATGGTATGGATTATTATTTACTAAAGAATTTTACATTGCAAAGCTACAGCCCAGCTTGGCTTGAATTGACGATGAAATTGAGAAATCTGAGCGGAGGCTGTAAGGTCAACTCGATGTGTTCCATTATAGTCCTACCTTATGTATCATAGTTTGTATATATGTTATGATATAAGTTTAAGTAAGCAAGCCAACTTGGGTTTTCTAATACACCAAAATTGTATGTATTTCTATGTATGACGACTGAATTACTTAGGTATTTGCATGACTCACATTCACATTATGTGATTTTATGTACGCTTACCTAACCTAAGTACTATGTACATAAGAACTGCTAGCAGAATATAAGTTTGCAGATACATCTCTACCCTTACAGTGTCTAATAAATTACTGCGACGTTTTCATACTTGTTTTGTTGTACTTATTTAGCAATATGTGATGTAGTCAAGAAGACCCATGCAGGCAATACTATCACACCGGATTCTGCATAAACGTGACATTTTGTCCTATAATAAAACATTTCTTTAATTCGTGGATACATTGTACGTGTGCAAAAATCATTACCAATAGTCTAATGGAGTTTGTAACTATTCGAAGAATATTTGTTGGAGCGTCAGTATTAAAGTTATCTAAACAAAGCAGCATTAAATTCGACATTTCGTAAATTCGAAATTTCGAACTTAATGTTCCTTAGTTTAGATAACTCTAATACTACGTTCGAAATTTCGAACTTAATGTTTCTTAGCTTAATACTACGTAGTATTAGAGTTATCTAAACTAAGGAGCATTAAATTCGACATTTCGTACATTCGAAATTTCGTAAATTCGAAATTTCGAACTTAATGTTCCTTAGTTTAATACTACGTAGTATTAGAGTTATCTAAACTAAGGAGCACTAAATTCGACATTTCGTAAATTCGAAATTTCGTAAATTCGAAATTTCGAACTTAATGTTCCTTAGTTTAGATAACTCTAATACTACGTTCGAAATTTCGAACT
>JAQFYC010000952.1:0-42569 GCA_034694165.1 Tomocerus mixtus
AGAAGCCCTAGACGAGCTTAAAAGTGACACGGAATTGTTTACTAAGTTACTTAAATCATTTCCTCGCCGCTTGAAAGCAGTTAAAGAAGCAAACGGGGGAAATACCGACTATTAAAAAACTAGTAAGTTCAATTTGCTTTAGAATTTTGTTTTCTGGAGAATATTTTTTACTTTTTTTCATTCAAAGTGACCTTTGACCTAGTAAATATGAACCGATTTGAATGAAACCAAGTCTCATAAAATTGTGTATAGATAAGCTTTCGAATTATGTATACCATGTGTGGGGCACTACTCCCAGATTAGGCTCTGGACCCCTGCGCAGGTATTTCCTACCGCCCTGTAGAGTATTTCTTTACTTTTGGCCTTAAGTTTAGTTTTACTGTAGATAACATCCATAATAAACATTAACTTCAGAACAAGTTTAAATATACAAAGGTTAGGAGAAAATATTGATTTCTGAAAAATCATTATTGTATTAAGAAAGTTGCATAAGTACGTATTAGCTCTATATTGAGTGAAATAAATGATGAAAGGACAGGGAGAATGCAGCTTGCACTGACAATGAGCTATATAAAAAGATAAGGGAAATTTAAGTTAGCTTAGAAGCTGTCAAGTGTCATTTTAAGTTAGAAGCTGTCATTCAAATGTCATTTCAAGTAATTCTTATCATAGGAGAAAGAAATTATTTAAGATTTTTTGACTTAAAGGTAGATGGTGAAATGAGATATTCGTAACAGGAATATGGTGGAGGTCGGAGGTGGATGGTTCTAGGTCAGAGAATTTTAAGAGTGCAGTTAAGCTTGACTGCACATAGGAATGCTTTTAAGTCGAGAGGGTTTACTATTATACTTATATGCCTTGAATAATATACAGACAGAATCACATTCATAGAAAAGTGGCTGTCCATGTAGCTATGTTATCTCACTAAGTAATGCGAGCTACGCTGTGTTATGTGCATTGACCTGCATTGAATTCATTCTTGAGTTGCCCTAGATTAAACTCACTGTCAGACAGATATAATAGTAATATAAGCGACCAGACAGCAGACAGACCAGGAAAACTCAATTCAACTCAACCCAGTCAGTCACATCACAAACTTTCTATTATACAATGAGAGTAAAAGATTGTATTTCAGATACAACGTAACATCTTCACTCAAAAACTGCATATCAGAATTCAGTATGTATTTGTGCATATAAGTACATACGAGTAACAATCAAGGTTCGGATATCTATACACTAAATACAGAATCTGTAATACATTTACACATTATGTTAGCCCCTTAAGTTTCAAAAATAATGAAATTCATATCAATATTTTATGTACATACATAATATTCCTGTTTTAATTATTGTTTTTGATCTTCTGGCTCACATTCTGTTTGATTTTCATTATCAAAACTTTTGTAATTCATTGATTGATGTAGCCGATTTATCATAAATTCAAAATTTCATAAAATATTTCAGTGAAATTATGTTTCTATTGTAAACTGGAATTTTATTTTTTTCCTGCAAACAGCAAACGAATCTAAAGGTAAATATTAATGTAATTATTTTCTAATGAAAAATATTTTAGTAGATATTTTGTAATTAAATTAATTTTACGAAAAGCACTAAACAAACATTTAAACTAAATTTCATTTCCGTACAATTTCATCTGTGGTTATGGTTTACTGTTTACTCAAATGAAATGTTTTGCTTTTGACAATTTTAGTTGACACTTGAGCAAACATTGAAATAAAATCTTAAATTACATATCCAACCTTTTCTGATTATTTCACAAAAACACATTACATAGGTATTACACTGCTACCTAAGTAATGTAGTATAGTAGCTCCCCTCCTTCTTTCTATCTGATGCTATTTTCAACCATTACACTGACTGAATACAAAAATCAGGAGAAAGAGGAGAACACGATTTGAGTTCTTACTTCTTACATTTCCTTAACTAGTTTCCGTATTAATAGGAAAGTCACATTTTCTCCTGACTGAGGAGTTCCTTTCCTTTGCCATTGCGATGCCATGCTTCATGGCTCAACTTTGACTTGACTAACCTGTCTTGAGAGCAAAGTTTAAAAATGCTCCCACAAAAAGGTCTCTTACAGTACAGTAGAGGCTGTGGAAAATTGAAGATTCTCTTTCCAGTTGCACTTGCCTACCAAGCCAAGCAACCCACAAAACTTTTTATAGAAATATTCTCCCATAAAACATATTAACCATTAGAAAGGCTATAGAAATATGTTACCTTATGTACGTACATATAATATAAGGCAGAACTTACTACTTTGTTACCTACTAACACACTTTCTCCTTAATATAAGTTCTACAACAAGTTATTTGTACCTTGTAAGTAGATACTTGAATATAAGTAGTGCCATACTGCTTACATCCTACTGCCTACATCCAACTGCCTAACCTCTCAACGTTAATGTACGTTTCGTGGTGTCAAAACTCCCTAAAAGTTTTTAGCGATATGGTTTGTATGGTGAGAATAGTAGCGTGGCGATTGCATTTCCAATGAAATCATCTGCAGAAGAGGAGAGCCAAACCGAAATGTCAAGACTTGAACTGAACTGCTGAACTTAACTTAACTCCCACGGTTTCCTTTCTTACTATTATACTATTTCAAAACTTTGGGAATTACTAACATATTAAATAGGCATTACATTACTATCACATTTCAAATAGAAAACTTCAAACTTCCTTCAAACCCTATAATATTCTCACGATTATTAAAGATGTACAATTCTTTTTAGTGCTTAATCAGAAGGAAACTCTAACTCCAACTTCAAACTGACGTTTTACGATTAGCTATAACTTATCTGTTACTTATTACTTAAATTCTTAATTCAAAGCATGTATTTGGACTTATCGTTAGTGTTAGCCTCTCATTATTATTCGATGCCAAAGATTTTAAGGAAGGAGAAACTACTAGATCACCCGCCATTTAGTAATGTTACAGCTGTGCCATGGTAGTGCAAGTAACGAAAAGTGAAAGTTTCCTATTTAAGATAAATTTATATGGCATGGCAGCTTTTTTTAAAAAATCCAAGACCAGCAATGTAGCTCTAAAATTAAAGTTGCATCGCATATATTTTCCAGAGTGGCGAATACAAAATAAAGTGAATTGATTCTCTATTGGTCTCCTCAGCTTGGGATTAGCTAATAAAGAATTATTATTAATTAGCCCCTAATTTTACTGATTCAGCGGGTACATAGAGAAAACAGTGCGGCATTACTTACTCGGCGGAATTAAATTATGCGTTTGATTTTTACTGATTTTGCCCGGAATTTTGCTACCGTTAGCATGGACCTCTACTTATAGACATTATTCAAACTTTGAAATATAATTAGTCAACTTAATCCAAAAATGTATAAGTAAGAAGTACAAAGCAGCGTATGCTTGCTACATTAGTTCAGAATCCTGCCGGGCTACATCAGTAATACTGCTAATTTTTAGAAACCCGCCACTTTTAGTAGAATTACGGGCCAATTAATTAACAGCCGCTAATAAATATAAGAACCAAAACCAACCACCAACCTTAACCTTTCCAAAGCCAAGTCAGTAAATCTCTAATGTAAAGGGAAAGTAAAGAGACTTATATAGTAATCATGCTGTAGTAAGTAGTACATATTTTGCTACATACGTACTGACGTACGTTCAATTCCAATCTATAACTGTACTGTATAGAGTAGTTATAATGACGGAGAAAAGAATGCAAAAATTATTGCATCCAAGGATCTGACAATAGGAAAGTCTTGAAAAAACCCTTGGAGAGTAAAGTAGAGAAAAGAAAGGAATCAGCTCAGATTTCAACTGAATAGTTTCGTCTTCTCGTTCAGCTTACTTTCACTTACTCTACTGTGTGCAGCTTGTTCTTGTTCCTTCTTCTTGCTTTCACTTGGATCTTGAAATGCTACAGGGCAAGGGAAGGAAGAGAAAGTCAAGTCAAAGGAAGCCGAAGGAAATATGTTCAAGTTAAGTTGAAGGTTCTATCACAGAAATAAATACATTACTATTACACGTACAGTCATATATACTTGTATATCAAGACACCTTCCTCATTGTGACTTAGAAACAATTTCACAGAATATTTTTCCAACTAGCTATATATTTTTAAGTTTCAATAAATCTAAAATTGTAAATCGAAGAATCCCTATCTAGAAAAAGATAGATAAAAGATAAAATTTTATTATAATGAACGTAATATGGTCTGGTTTGTGTTTGATTTACTTTACAAAGTGTCTCATTTTATTGATATAGTGACTTGCTTGATGCATAATGCATAATTTGCGTATTAAAAGAAAAAATAATATGAAAGTGATTTCCTGGAATTTTGTACACTATGTTAATAAAACCTTAAATGGAAGCTTTTAAAATGGAGTTAAGAATTACATAGAAATGCACAGATATTTTGTACTTCTAAGCTTCAATCGAGGAAAGATGGATCTTGACACATACTGGTACACACGCTCTATATAAAATTCTACCTGCTGCCTTACTTTACAATGCTCCTTTACTTCAGACCTGACATAACAGTGAACAGCTAACTAGTAAACTCTAAAATATATTTTACTTATTCTTTATACTATGACCAACACACTTCATGTAAAAATACGCTACAAAATCCAGTTTCAAGATTAGGTCCTTACTTACTCACTCACATCCACATCCACATCGTTGCTTTACGTACCAAAGCAAAGTATGCAGTGAAGCCAAGTCAAGTCAAGAGATCCAGATCCATTGAGACTTTAGCGGCTGGCTTAGTGTTAGTGTGGGCCCAACCGAAGAGTGTTGAACTATATATTTTAAAAGGAAAGTGAAGGACTGAAGGAAAAAATAAGTTCTTAGGGTTGCACAGGAATAACCTCAAGGAATAGATCATTACATTATGTTTTATATCACACGTAAGTAGAGAACATTGTGAAAAAGGCCCGCATTATATATTTATAGCATAGAATATCAGTCTGCAATGTATTGATATACTTATACTCAAGAATAATTGATATACTTATATTATATACTCAGGAATAAGTACATAATATTGTACATATAAAAAGTAACTGTACTTACTACTCAATCTTTGCATGAATTTATGAATGTACGGATTGCATATTGCTACTTTGCTACTGATGGAAAAGAACGTACGTACAAAATTGTTTCGCTGTTTTCATATCATGGATACATAAAAATTTTATTGGAAATTGAAAGGAGCACTCTATTCACTTCAGGAGAATACACACCATTACGGCATAAGTAGGAACATGTAGAAAATCTATGATTTTTTCTCCATTCAAAAGCATTACTTCCAGAATTGATAAAGAAAGAAGGCAGAATGTGCACCGTGCAGATCAGCATGGTAGTCAATCAGAGATATGGACAAGAATGCAAAGTAGCTAGATTTTTTGCCCACGTTTTCCATGGAATGGAATTCTAAAAATATTATCCCATAATATTATAAGTACTGGTATCATGTTACCTATGCATTGCAGGATTTAATATACTTGCTTTGTGAATGGCCTACAATATTGAAATTTTAATTAAAGAATGCACTTCGAGCATCGAATACTATAAATATGCACATAGTTTTCAATCCATCTCCTTCACATAACTACATACAAAATGTATGTGCATACTTTAGCTTGACGTTTCATAATTTCGCTGTAGTAGTAGGTACTCATCAGGTACTGTCAACTGTGATCGTGAATTTTATTGGGTACTCAATACACTCACAATCAGACTTGTCATCTATTCTACATTGCACTAGTGTGAATAACACTGGAAGACAGTTCTTTAAATAAAAGTGTAGATATTTTTACAGAAAATCAACTTTTTTCAATGTCATTTGGTATAAAGTTCCGTTAGCGTCGTAAAAACCAAGAGTAAAATAAAACATTTCGATTGCAAAAGATAAAGGGCTTAGTAAAACGCTACACAAACCTGACTAGGTAGTAGTAGTAGGTAGCATAAATAAAATACCAAGATGACTGTGACTTCCCTACTACATATTTGATATGGCTGTAATGTTGAAGCCGAAGCCCGACTTCGATTCGACCGAAAAAATAGATGAGATATTTACATATACGTATACATTATGCGTTTATGTCGTTGATAGAAAGACCTATCGCGCAGAAGGACCAGCAATTGGAAAATTTGACAGGATAAACGTCAATTAAACTTAAAAATAATTATAAAAATAAATAGTACATAGATTGTTAGGTTAAAACATTTTCCTTGTCAATAATATGAAAGTGATAGCTATAGACAGCTTGGCCCAACTGCCAGAATGGCTATTTATGACATACGACGGATGTACCTATAAACAGCACACGCACATCTACAAGTTGGTTGTAAGTAAGTTGGTATGTGAATGAAAATCGTAACCCTTCGTTTGACTTCGTTTATCTCATTTTCCTTGCAAGATACCAAGACAGACAGGGCAAGTGTTCTTTTTCATATCGATTTAGATTTAGACTTGGATTTCCTTGGGATTTCGTCCGAATGCTGATACTGATAACTCTACTACAAATATTACTCCATCCTATAAACCATATTACCTATATTTGTCTGTACTAGTATACTCTTTCTAGTACAGATATCTATGATGTTCCTAAATAGAAGAGATCTGAGCTAAGTAAGTTAGTAAGTAAGGCAGACAGACAGGAATTCTCATTCTCAAAGTGCGTCCCTTACTCTTACTCTTACTCTTTTCTGAAATGTAAGATGCGATAGAGAATGTACATAGGTAACTGTGTAGAACGGCTGGAGAAGGTTTTCTCCATTACTACTTATACTTATACTTACTTCAGCACTAAAGAGACTAAAGTTGATATGTAAGGTTCAGATAGATTATTATGCATCTCATTCTTCCCATCTTCTTACTTACTTACTATCATCATTTCACTTTTACTATTCTGCCGACTTTGCTGACTTGACTTGGCTGATTGTAACTCTACTACGCAGCATTAGGATGCGAAGATACCTTTGTGTACTCTCAAATCTCCATTTCAACTCTTTCAAACTCAAGTTGCACTTTGTGGCTCCCTCATCTCAAAAGAGGAGACCAAACCAAGCAATCCGACAGAATTCCATCCTAACCCAACATAACAGCCAAGCCAGCCAGCCCATTGTATAAAACCTAAATGCTTCTAACTTATTTAGTTTCCTCTCATCGTCTCTATTAAACTTTTACTCCACTTTCATCACTTTCCTTTTATTTGTATATCACCTATACTTCTACAAATAAAACACGCACACAAAATACTCTATTATTCTACCAATGCATACTTACGCTAAGCTAAACCGAATACCAAACCTAACCTATATTACAAATCCCTTCATAATGCCACTTTCACAAACAGAATTCTATAGAGCCCTCCTGCAAACGTTTTATAGATACCCAGATATTTTTGTCTTTAAAAACAAACTATGTTACTCAACATTCAATTCCAAAGTACCAAATAATAAAATTAATGCTAAAATGCCAAAATACCTGTAACAAAAACATAATTGCTCAAAGCAATTTATTTTTATAGTTTCCTATAACAGATTTGATTTCCAAAAATTATGATACAAAAATGAAATCGAAAAGTATTCTCCTGCATTAGGTATACATAAAATACAATGTAAAATTAAAGTCTTGGTAACAAATACAAAATACATAACCGATGTTCTGCATAATACAAGAGCGAATCCGAATTATCAACAAAAATGCAATAAATTATAAAAGCAAATTGTCCTGTTATAACTTTGAAATAGAAATAATATTGCAACTAAATAATTTATTGTACTAAATGACCTTATTTCCTAAGTGTAACATATTCATATAATATACATAATACATAAGCTTCAATGGAGTATCCAGATTATGAAATATGGCGGCTTTATCTCCTTTCCCCAACAATGCTGGCAATCACTGCTTACTTTCTCGTAATAAATACGAATTACTTTTGAAAAATGGGTTTATATCTTATAGATTTCTATACAAAGGCAGATGCATGGAGTTATTGTGTAATTTATAATTTTGTTTCAGCTTTGGGATCACTTCTTTGTGGGCGGTGTACTCCCATACCTTGCTTCCTACTGTGTCGGCTATGTCACTCAAAATATTTACATTAATCTGATGGTCCCTGGCGAAGTTATAGTGCTAATATTTCTAGTCTTCCTATTCTTCTATGTTACCGTTCGTATTGGAATTGAAACATGGTTTTGGAGAGAATTATTTATTATGAACAAGAAATACTATTGCATTCTTGCAGTAAGTGTTTATTTTCCTGGATATTCTACCGTTTTGCTTTATTAATGCAATTTTCCTGTAACTTTGAATCTTGATGCTTAGAAATTTTATTTTTAAGGTGCGAGATATTTTTAACTGTTGGGGAGCCCTGCTAAATGTGACGGGACTTGTTAAAACAGTTTTAGGCGCAGCTCCATACGGTTTCGCCAACCAGAACATTGGGGAAGCCACTTATGCTGTTTTGATGTATAAACTGTCTGAATATGGCTTTCCCACTTTGGAAGAAAAGAAGCCTTATATTGTACAGCCTATAATCGTTTACAAACTCGTCAATTCGGCATTTTTCTCAATATCAATGGCTCTATTGGCCAGTTCTGTAGTCAAACTTCTGTATTTCAACTCACTCTACAGCTACATGACAGCCGTCGAACTTTTCAGCCAATATGACCCATTTTTTCAAAGTAACTATCAGTAAAATCTATTCCATAATATTACTAGTATTTATATAAAAGTTTTTCTTTATGGAATTAGTATCTTCACTAATAACTACTACTTTCCTGGAATTTTATTGTAGTGCAGTTGAGACAAATCGAAAATAACGGTAACACAATCCAGGAAGCACAAGGATCATCAAGCGCTGGCAATTCACAGGGAAATGGAAATAAAAATCATCCTTCTGACTCTGACCCTAACCCCGTATTAATTCCAACAAAAAGCAATACGTATACCAATGTCCATCCAACTTGGGGTTGGCCACTTAGCTTTTTCGGTGAAGACGTTCTGCATTTCGCCACTGAAAACCCTCCTGATCAACTTGTACACAAAAATAACCGGATCACAGTCATAAGCGGATAATGTTGACTTACTTTACAAATATTGTATCAATGTTGCTCTATTCACCTTTTCCTAATTGACTGTTTATCCAATTAACATAAATTATCAAATATATTTAATTAGCTATGCTATAAGCAAAACTTAACTCTGGATCTATGAAATATGTATTATTTTTAATAGATCTAACTAAATATGGAATCTAATTGTAAAATTGTAAATATGTAACGCGTAAATATCTAGGTATGTATAATAATATGTCAACGCATCTAATCTCATTGCATAAACTATAAGTCCGGGAAGAAAATATCTGACTTAATGAATGGGCTTATGTATGCAAATTAAATTAATTTCAAGATCCCTAACTGAAATATTTAAGTTTCCAAATTCCTTCCATTCATAAATAATAAGACTTCATCTTTAATTACAATGAAACTGTAAAATAGGTTTATTATTTTGATCACTGTGTTTCATCTATTCGAATCGTTAGTTTCGATCGATTGATTCGATGTAATATGCACTATAATATGTAATATAAAGATATATTTTCATGTGTAAAGATATGAGATGCTATTTATTTTGCGTGAGATATGGATGAATACTCACATTTTACTATGTAACCCACCCAACCCATAAAAAGCCTTCTGTACCAAACCAAGTAGTTTTACTTTTACTTACAAAAATTATCTGTTTTAGATAACAGAGCACTAAACATACACACGTTTCTCATCGTCAGATTCAGCTATGAATGACGGGAGCTTAAAGTTAAGAAAATAGAGATGGCTAGTGAAAGCAAGGAAGAGAAAGTAATAAAGAAAGCAAAAGAGATAGCTTTAACAGAGCAGTGAAAGCAGAAGGAAGGATTTTCTGAAATGTGTAGACGAAATGATGGATCAAGCCGACTGCTCCTATGAATGCCATGCCAAGGGAGGTTAATCCTTGATAGAGATTGTGATTGAGCACAGATACAGAGTGCAGCCAAGCCAGGCCTAGTGTATGTGCTTATTTGTACTAAATGTATGTTATGTAAGTCTATAAAATGGGGAATAGTGAACTGAACTGAACTGTAGAAGTGTAGAATCATCTCTGTGGGTGACTGAAGGATAAGAGAGGAAGGAGGAGTGAATGAGCAGACACATTTAGATGTTTATTGAAGATTGAGCCTCAATTTCAACAAAATTCAGCTTGCAACGTTTATTCTTCAGCGTATGTATGTTGTAGGTTTTGCTTCACGTTAGCCGTGTGCTTTGCGGCTTATTGTCGAATTCAGTGCTCTTAAATCTACACACACACAACACTGCGTCTTATTATCATTGCAAGAGAAAAGGTAGAAAGCACGTTACGATAGCATTAGCATTTTGCTGCTATGTTCTAAAGCGATTGAAGCTTTAACTTTCATGGGCCAGAGTCTACTCTAAATATTGGGGCCCTGGTTTCAAAAATTGGTCTGGGTCCCCTACAAAGACAAAGTTAATTTTTTATTCAATATTTTGCTAGATGATAGCGTATAAGCTGTGTTACGTAATATGGGTTTTATTTGCGTCAAGATTCAACAAAGGTTTTTATATGCATGGTTTCGGTATTTCCCACTTCCCTCAAAAAAGTTTAGGTGTCCGGAATGATTGGGAACGTCCCCATTGAAATTGGAAGATTTCGTTTAATATTATAACGTGAATTCTAATTTACCCAGAACCTTCCCCAACATTGCCATTTTTGTTCCCAAAAAGGAACCAACCATATCCCACCCGGGAAAGTTTGTAATAATTCCCCAGTGGGACTATTCCAACCATATTTATGAGGCAAAGCTACTGACTTGGCTATTTCATTCCAGAGATATTTTTAGCATGAAATAGGAAAGTTCTTAGAATTTTCTCCCAAAATTCTTTTAATATAAAATTCTTATTAATTGTGAAGTGTATAATATTTTTCACTCGAAATAGAGAGAAGGCCTCAAAACTTGGCAAGCCTCCAAGTTTGCCCACCCATCATTAGGTCGGCCCTGTTTTGCAAAGAAAGCTGTATAAAAATTTGACTTGATGACTTTCTTGAGTTAATGGTATTTCCTCAGGATATGGTTATACGATATGTAATGATAGAAAATTATACACTGTGAAACATTTGAGTTTTGTTGGCGAAAGTAATTGTGCTGCACACCATGAACATGAAAAATATTAATTCCAGAGTGGTTCTAGTGGTCCATGTAACTGTAAGCACCTTATTAAGCTAGAAACCACTCTTTCCATATATTCTATAGTGTCAACGCCAACTCAAACAAACTAATCGTCAGTCTGGGAGAGAGACGTTAACTACAAACTACAAACAACCAAACCTGGAACTTGATACTACCTTCTACTGTCTACATAAAATGATATTACTTTGCTGTGCTCTGGTCTGGTCTGGTGTTATGTTATAGGCAGTTTTAAGCATAATCACGCACTTAGGTAGAGCCCAAGTCGTTTTGCACAGACACTAAGAGAAAAGTAGTCTGAATATTTTTGGCTTTTAATTTCTCACAAGAGTGAAATAAATGTGACTTAAATTGAGTAGAAAATGTCACGTTTTCCGGAGGATTCTCGTAGCATTGTTTTAATGTACATGCAGAATAGAGCCATGCCATGCCATGGCCATGGAAGCACTACATAGGAATAGGAACCGAAAATGAAATAGGAGACTGGAAATTAGAGAGCGATGAAAACTTTTTGTGGGCTTAACGATTATGAGACATGAACTAGACTTTAAGTTTACTTTGGTTGTGCAAATAGAAATTCTTCGACTTCCCTTGCCATTCCTACACCATAAAACTCGGATACTACACTACAGTACACAGGCAGATAATAGATACACGGGATTTCTATACTGTACACACAATACTTACATCAGGCAAACATAAAATATGGTGAGTAGTGCGTCATGTGTAACTGTAGTAGGCTTACAGTATCACAGGGCAAAAAGATCAGCATGTCGGTAGGTGTTCCACGTTTCTCCCTCTTTTTCCTATTTCACCGAAGTATTTGTATAAGACTAAAACACTTATTTGCATTTTCGTTGTGTGTAAGTAAAATAAAATGTATGAAAAATATGTAGGTCAAAATATTGTAAATAATGTAACACATATTTATAAATTCCCCCTTTGAGTTTTTCAATCAAAAATAAATTTTTTATATACTACATTAATTACATTACATTCTTCAGACGATTTAATTAAAATCATCAAAATATTCTGTTAACATTTGTTAATTTTACTAAAAATGATAGAAAGGTTGACGAAAATACATGCTCATACCTAGCAGCATGCCCTGTGGTACTGTTTGACTACTACATATTTATACCGTTTGTCTATGCTGAGTCTGAGTCTGAAGAGTATAAGTAATAGAAGTAGCAACCGAGTTCCGTATATTTACAACAAAATGCGAAATATTTCCGTGACAAATGTGAACTGAACTGGATTGGCTTGGCTACTTACTAGTACTGCACTTACCCCTCTCTACATAATATATATGTACACTATGCAAAGCTGTGCACTCTCGTATATTATGTAGGTAAAGTCATACATATTATATGAAATGGATGACACACGGAGCAAAGGGCTTTCGTCTGTAGTTTGTGTACTGCATTTTATATTATACATACATAGTGCTATAAATTCAAGTTGAAGTAGCTATTTACTTTCTGTTTTGTTTACACTTCTCTTCCCCGTAGTACGTATATACAGAAATGTATCCTATTATGGTTTGTAGAAGAGCAATGACTAATATTTAGTGAAAGAAGATGCAAACACAACGTAGAATACTTAGAATGGGAGACGTTCAGTAAAAGAGATACAAGAAGACACTATTTGCAGTTGCAGGAAAGTAAAGTAAGGAAAGTAAGTAAAATACTAGTCCAGGAAAGAGTAGACATACAGTTAGAATAGAGAAATGGAGTTGAGATGAGAATGATGGGACCTACAACCTACATACAATCTGTAGGTACCTAGAGTCAGAGTACCTACTTAGACGTTGTAGATGTATTTGAGGTGTAACTTTGAACTATGTAGTGCTATCTAACTTTCCGCATAAAGAGTATGGAATGTTGTTCAATGGTGCAACAAATTCTCCATTTTCTCCATTCTCAACACATAAAATGGCCATTTTGTCACGAGTCTTTTTGGAATTGTGGCTCTGTTCTGTTCTCTTATGGTGTTCTTTTGCATTGCTTTCTCCTTTCTCCATTCGGCTAAAGTCTACTACACAGTATACACAGTTACTGTTCTCTTCTTCTGGTGGGATGTGGTTTAGTTTGGTTTCTTTAGGTCCCCTACTTCCTTTTGCTCATGTTGATACTCGTACAATACAATACAATACAAGTATTATAAACAGACTGACTGGGTATATTGTACTTAATACACAAGAGAAGACACTGAAGGTACTACAGTACACTATAGAATAAAGGGCAAGGAAAGGAAGAACAGATAATCCATTGAGAGATGGCTCGACACAATACAATACATTCTATCGCCGATTCTATGTAGGTTATGGTTCCAACAAAAGACTTACATTACAGAATGGAGTGTACATACATGGAATAAATGGTCATACGACTTACTCAAACACTCTTGTAAAATTGACTATGTATGTAGTGCACTGTGTACGTACCTCTTTCTATATTTTCCTTCCTCACAGTTCAATTTCTCTTTTGCTTACCCAAATAAATGAATTCAATAAAACGCAAAAGCCAAGGTTGTGCCGTGAATAATATTAAATAGTCCAGTAAAAACGACAATGTAGTATAATATAGAGCAATTTGGAGAACAAAAAGCTATATTTGTTTTAAAAATGATTCGTTTCATACACAAAAGTTTTAGTATAATTTAAATTTTCATGAAAATCGTAACTGTACGCCGGGTATTGTGAATAAATTACAAAATAATTTTTCTTCAGTATTGAATTAGGTAGAGTGATTTTGGAATAAATATATTCATAGTTATAATGTGCTAAAAAGCATGTAAAGTACCTAATTGTACCTACTTAGCATAAATATGCTCAATTAAAACATATGTAGCGTACATAGTACTAGGGCAGATTTAGCAATTAATTTCCTCTAGAATTTTAGACCTTAAACGATACCCTAAGAAGTTCTGTCTTTTATTTTACTTTTAAGGGATCTTTCTTTAACCGATTTAAACACTTTTCACTTTCTTATTAGTCAATCACATGGATCATGGATTTTACTATGTCTGAGACTTAGCCTATTGATGTCGTCACCTATGTGAGACTAGTGTATAAAGTGGATTGGATTTCATTGGATTAAGTAAGTGTCACCATGCAATGCAGTCAGAAGTTAAATCTTTAGTAGCATCAATCTTTGTCATGTGTTTAATAGTTGTGCTGTGTATGTTTATACGCGGTGTAATGTGTACTGTAGCTGTGTAGGTACATTCATAGTGACGAGAGTGTGACGGCTGACGGTTATAAATAGTAGCAGTAGCAGGGAGAGGGAAGAAAGAGTTCAATTTCAGCACATGCCAACCCAGAAGCCAGGCCAGTGAAAGAGACTGCAGAACTGGAGATTATAATCAAATGATTTTGTGCATGTAGGATTGCGATTGCAATTGCAAGAGTACGTGATCCCATGCTATGTAGTCCAGTCCACTTTCAGTTCACTGTACTTGAGCGTATGTACTCGTATGTACTAGATATTTACTTTTATAGAACCGACTAAATGTGGCCATTCATTGCCTTCATAAAATATAAAGCAAAAGGATATTGATTTCACCATAAACTACGTACTAACGTACTACGTACCTTTTACTTCTACAATACAATACACCCACATTCCAAATGGCCTACTATGTATTTACTATGTACTTGTACTGTACTGTATAACAATACAACTAAGTAAGTGCATACATGAGCTTGAGTGTGAACTAAAGTTTTACGACCCTTAAGATCCGTACGAGTTCTTTTCTCACAAACAACAAAACCCGATGGCAACTTTCTAATGCTTAAAGTTACAAAGTTCCGATACATATCTTAAACTGAGTATTATCAGGAAAGCTATAGATACTTATTCCTGCCTTAACTTTCTCCACAAACTACGTTTACACACCAATTAGGGATAAAAATGCATACAGAGCTTGCTCAGCACTTAAAAACAGAGAAAGGTATTTGTACGTAAAACAAAGGGACATACTATACTTCTAAATCCAATTCGCCTAATGTTCTTTTACTGAACTTCCGTAATCCTTACCAGGCCAGGTAAACTAATACCTGTATACTGTACAGTTATTATATATCTCATGATTCCACTGAAGTATCAAATCAAAGTACCAATTTCCTTCATAAGTACGATGCAAATCGCAATCCAGCATAAAAACTAAATAGCACACCTAAGCAAAGAGATTGCAAAGTAAAGTTTGTTGCTACGTATAATAGATACATACATACATAAATACTATATAAAAATATAGGTTTATCCATATCTTATAATTAGAGCACTAATCTAAAGAGAAGTTCCGATAAAATTCAGCTAAAGGATTACATTTGTGCCATATTGAGCACATTGTAAAATGACGATACTAAAGAAGCATCTCATATTCATGATGTTATGTTATGGTAAAACATGTATGTTATGGGACAATAAACTATAGCGTGTATACTAGTTACGGCTGACACGAATCGAATTTTGTATTCATTTAAAAGTGTTCTCCTTATTTCTATAAATTTTAGGGCTGTATTTACTAGTGCATAAGTTTTAACAACAGGAAATATAATTTTTTACTTCCAGGAGAGGCCTTAACTCGAAATTTTCGTACATACAGATACACATATCTCAGATGTGAATAACATTTGCTTTTTGGGTGTGCACTATAATTATCTGATTTAATCAGGATTATCTGTATAGCAGAAAATTGGCAGTACAAGTTAACATGACAAAAGATATTGTAACGCATTAAGTAAGGGAAGGCTAAATTGGGTAGTGAATAATGAATGATATTGGCTTTGCTATTTTGAGTTTAACCCAAAAGTTAAGCTAAGCAACGATTCTGATGAAAAGCAATTTTGTATGCACCTTGATATCTGTGTGCTATATACATATATACATAGGTATGTACATTATGTATGTTAAAGTAGATAAACCGAACTAATATTACTTTTATATATTTAACTCAGTATCTATATGCTGTATCAACGGTGGTATACTAGATTGGATTGGTTTTGGTGAAAGTAGTGAAAGCAGTATATTTTTAGTGTGCAACTGAATTTCAATTGAGTAACGACGGAATGACTAGCAAGTAGAAGAAGCAACATCAACCAACCATTCACCAGAGCAGACCATCATTCACATTTTGGGAAAATAGGGAAATGAAATATAATTCAATGCACGGCTATAGATACACATGCATACCAAGGAGTTATGTGTGTTAAGAATAGATATTCTTTTCTTACCACTCCAATGACTTAAATAACATGACATTAGACGAGAACTCTTCTTGTAACTAAATTGAAGGAGAATTCGAATTGAGTAACCCATAAAAATTGAAATAGGCTGACTGATACTATACCATAATATATTACTGCATAACAGAAGAGTGTACATTCTGGAAAGATAAATGGAAAGAGCCACCCTTAAAAATTGAGTTGGGTTCTTACTCTCTATAATATACTTTCATGACTCAATGTCGTCTCCATTCTCCTAACCAATACATATCTGAACTAATCCGGTGTAAAACGAACGGCTTCAATCCAACTCCTATCTATTCAGCAACCTCACACAACACCACACTCAACCGGAATCACAAATCGAACATAACCAATTTACACTTGTAGGACGGTTCATGAAACTCAAAAAATATACCAGGACAGTATCAGGGACGTTTTTATATGCAATAAGGCATAACTTTTACTTATAATTATGCAACATGCATTGTATAATAGTATGTAGAAAGCTACAGTATAACTTCATACATTTTTAGACAAAAGGAATCATGGCATAAACGAATTGATAAATTGTTTCTTCCGCTTCAAATGCTATTCTATGTTGCATACCTAATTACACTCCATATCGATATCGATACTCACCATGGCATTTCCATGTAACTAACGTAAGTGGCGAAAGAAATGTATGCCCAAGGTAAAAAGAAGAAGTAATTTGATATTATGTTAAAACATTTTATTGCTAGCTTTTATTTACTCTTATTTTAAAAGCAATTCTTTGATGCATGATATTTTAAGAATCATTTTTATGCCAAAGGAAAAGAGGGAACTTGCTACAGGGCTTTACTAACTATTACCAAGAATTGAAATTGAAGAATAAACTTTTTTTTATTGTTGTGTGCATTCTTGTGAATAATTCTTTTGTTTTTCCATTTATTGATACAGTAGGTACAAGTAGGTACTACTTACCTGTAAAGTGATGTAAAAAATGCTTTAGGTTTATAGATGAGTAACTACCGTGATGATATTTATTTCTGGTATCTATCGTTTGATTCCCGGACAAAATATCTACTTTTATAAAAAAAACTGCATGTAGAATCGCTATTTATAATGACAGAGAGTTGTGACATATTTTAGATTCCCCTTGAACTGTTTAATCATGCTGATAAATTCAATGTTAGTTAAATATTGGTCTTTTATATTTTTTGGGCCAAAAACTGTAGTTTCGTGGAAATTCCGCTTATTCCCTATTCCCTATAACATATCCTTAAATGAAAATGTGCTTCTCATTACAAAATACACAGATACTAGTATCAAGGGGATTGTACATTATAAACTCATTTAAATATTCATAGAGGAAAAATGTATGTGATTGAAGAGACAGAGAGAGGAAGATGACTGCAATCTGCGTTTATGACTGACTGTACAATAAATGTGAACTCTGTCTACAAATAAAGAAAACAAAGAAAGCAAACTGCTGAGCTGAAAAAGTGAAAGCTTCAAATGTTACTCCAAATTATTCACAATAGAGAGAACACAAATGTCACGTTATCATAATGTTTTATACACTATGGATAACATTGTACATAAATATATACGTAAATACATTTGTCTTTTTCTCCGTAAAAGTTTGTGCCTATGGCCTATTAGTGTATCTGCGTACGACAGCACAGGAATGTACAAATGTAGTCTAACAATACATAAAGCATAATGTTTTTGTCGGTTCGTATAATTCTGTCTTGCATGAAGAATGCAGTGAGTAATATATATGATGTCCTGGGAGAATGAAAAACACTATCATTATTTTCCTGTTCTGTTCTACATAGAGATGAATATCAAATGATAGTAAACTGATAGTGCATTGCAAATTACATGCAGTCAGCCAGCCGTATATTCGAATGAAACGCATACGATGTTACATACATCAGTTTGGTGTCATTATGGTGCCTTACTGCCTTGGCATATTTTATGCGAGTTTCCACGAACTGCAACTATGTATGTCATCATGTCAAAAGCTGCAAGCATTCTTCCACTTCGTATTTCTCCTACAGTCAGTTGAAAATTATTATCATTTCCTAAAGTATATTCTAGTTCCATTTGCGACAATTTTTAGTAAAAGTGCATAAGGGTGAAGGGTTTGCGAAGAATGTGAGAAATAAGTACAGGAGGAGCGATTACAATACTTAATATGTATTTCTGAAAAATTCGGGACTAGCAATATTAATACTACATATATGTAGTATATTATTGTCGAGACATACGTCATCTTCCATACTATACACGAATCTGGAGTAATTGTTAACGTAAATCGTTGAAATACATCGTCTTTATGAAGTTTGATAATTAACGACACATGTTATTGTTTCTAGCATCTCTGTTTCAATCTCAAATATCCTTTCATTAAACTTTGCTTTACACTTTTGTTACTCGTGCTAGAATTTCTGTAGTTATAAGTTATAACTATTGTACTTTAGTATTAACGCTAACGATTATTATACGCACTTATAAATACCTAGCTAAATTGTTAACCATTATGCACCTACCTAATACTAATATCTAGGTATACTATACACATATATATAACACTTATGTTAACGTTATAACTAAGAATATTTTAGATAAATACAACAGAAAGTTTGTAATTTCATTCAGCAATCCACTCATGGTTAAATCTATATACTACAGAAAGGTGTACTTAACCTTGAATCTAAACCTGCATTTAATAAATGAACAGAAGCAGAACACTGACCACACTCTCAGTTCTCAGAATGAATTAGTCAGCACTCTGAACTGGACACGTTAGTATTGCTAATCGAAACTTTCACGAAATAAAACACTTTGCGCTGCCTAAATAACTATATATTTATGCCGCCATCAGTAGAATGCAGGTAGGGCTAAAAATTAGAGCTTTGTAAAACACTACAAAGCAAAATCTCATATTTTACTGATCGATTTGACACACAGACATGCGGATATTCTGAACACAGTGCGGTGCCCATATATACGTACGTACCCTTTTTGTGATGTAAATACACACACTACATACTACATATATATTTACTTACTGCTAACTATTTATTATTCTATTCTTTTGTAGTACATAGTAGATTGTATAAGCACTTTAAGAACCTCGACAATCTTTCATTTCCGCTGCACCAGTCTTTTAAATAACAATTTCTAAGTTCCACGTTTTAGTGGTTACTCTATTTTCTGCAATCAAGTGATGAAGAGAATTTGGCTGCATCATTGCTTAGCAAAGCAGAAGTACCTAGTACAGATATATATGTTTTAAAGAAGTGAAATCCAGATTCACATGTGAAACCTATTTATCTTACTTTAACGCGCATTCAATGAACACTAGTTCTGTACTGACGATGAACTGACGATGAACGGTACTGACGATGAAATCAAGTGAAAACTTTTTCCAGGTCCGGAAAAATTTAGATACCTTATAAAGCTACATAAGACCCATGCATGCCCATAAGTTAGTCAAAATGCTACTACTACCTCCAATGCTTTATGAAATCTAAAAACGCTTATTGAAATGAATTTGTACTTTACCGCATTGTAGTATAGAAAGTAGTAAGAGGACATAATTTCGTACCTGAAACACAGAAAATCATATTGTTAGAGACATGTTTTTGTTTTTGGAGTTTACATAGCATTGTAATCCACTACCGTGTGAGTGTGAGTGTGAAGTGTACATCCCGTTAATTGAAACATCTTAATATTAAAGGTAGAACATATTTATACGAAGATATTACATTAAATTATATATCTAATTGTATATTCTAGATGCGTGATTTATATTAATGTTTCGGTTTATACTCGACAATAATGGGATAATTAAACGGATACTTTTATCTTTACGGCACTGTCAATTAGAAATTATTAAAATTAAAATTTGTCATTTATGAAATGCGTAATGTTTCTTATCATTTACAAACCATCGTATTCTAAATTCTTGCAATCCATAACGAATACAAAAGAGTAGAAGAAGCATGCATCGCTGATTAAGTGATTACTACACATTCACAGAAGTAATACCATAGTAGCTGCACTTTCCAGATATTCTCCAGTCCAGCAATTTTCTGTATTTTTCAAGCATGTTAATTTAAAAGGACGAAACGAAAAGTAAAAGGAACTTGACTTAATGAAGGATGATGAGTCTACGTCTGGAGGCTGGACTGGAGTGAGGATTAACTTTTTATAATTATTCATGCACACGCTGCACACATACACACACTAGAAGACTGAATGAATGAGTAGTTAGTGCTATAATAGGGAGTCTGTATTGTATGAGTGAGTTTAGAATTTTGTTGAGTTTTGAGTCACACCAGACAAACCATGAATACCAACGCTTATTCAGATAAAACTAGGACAAAAGAATACTGCATACTGAAATGAATTTTAATTTGACTTCATTAAAACCATTTGGGCTTACATAGAGAGCATATTTCTATAGTATGCACGTAACGAGGTAGTCCCACAACTTACTAATTCATTCATGATATCATTCTATACACATCTAATAGATATAGGTAGTTTAATGTAGTAAAGTATGTACGTATTAATATTTTACTAATTGTAAGAACATTGGGAATCACTAAGGGTATATTTTAATTGATTCTATGTAGGTATGTTACAAATTATGTAGTGTGGTATACTTTTTTAGTAAATTACGTACACCTACAAATACTGCTGAATCAACTTTCTACTAGTTGAGAAGCAGTAATTTAAAAATCTGAGAATCCTGTACAACATGAATATCACAATTGTTTATTGTGGTATAAATGTAATGCATTTTTACGCTAAACTACAAAAAATCTTCTTCATTAACCTACATACAGTTAATATAGGAGAAAAATATTGTGGACATTCAATAATGAATATAAAATTCTAAAAGAATCTTACATACTAAAATATTCCTGTATACAATAAAAATTAGAGATATTGTTAAACTCTATGTACAAGGCTTTTTGTCTTGTGTATACTCATTCTTCTTTATTGACATGAAGAAGGTGACGTTTTCTACAAGATTTGTGCCAAGTATTTATGTGACGTTGTTGTTCTTTTCCTGTCACTGTCGCATGGAATCACGACGCTTGGTTTATGGAAGTTGACACACTTGGAAATCAGTTTATTATATTTTACTATACTACTATCGTTGCATTCTAATTCTCTTTCCATACATATTTGTTATACTCATACAAAATGTTGCACCATAAAAAATCCTAAACTATGTATGTGTTTACAAGTATAGATATCAAACTGTATCAAGTGCTGGTTTACATTAGTACATAAGTACATAGTTAAGTTAAGCGTGTAGTAAGGGTTTAGGCTACATATACATACACAGTAGTAGTTAGTCAAAGAAAAATATCTACCCATTTGAAGCTTATTTTCGCCTGCTACCGGTTAGATAGCTAATTTAATCCCATTAAGACCCAATTGTGATATGAATATATACTAAAATCTTCCATCCATACATACAACGTAGAAGAGATACATTATTATAACTGATGATGAGGTACCAGAGGAAGAGAAAGTTAAACCCTACAGAGAATTACATGAAAATCTTTTTTATCCGCTTAGCCAAGTGTACAAAACTGGAAAGACATTAATCCATTATATAAATGTTGCTGTGGCTGTCGCCTGCCTTCAAGAAGTTGGAAACTAAACAGAATTAGTCAAGGCAGAGGAAAGGAGTGAAATGATGCGAAAATGTTCACTTATAAATTAGAAATATTCTTAAGCGTGACATAAGCCTTTAACTCATTTGAGCGTGCTAAGATACATTCTTTACACTATATGAGACAGTTTAGTAACTGCTTCACAGGTATTACATAGCTTAGCTACGATTTCACACGAAGAGAGATTCTTCTGCGAATTAATGACGCTAAAGGGACTTAGGGAAAGAGATTTAGTTCCTAAGTTCCTACATTTTTACTACCCTTCACTAATTTATCGAAACTCGCCGTGAAAGTTGGTGAAAGTCGCAATAGAATTTATATCTCTCGCTTTTCTGTAACTGTTTGCAGATTGGGTGATATTTTTTAAATCCTACGTAAGTAGATGGTACCTATAGATATTAGATAATGAAAAATTGGAGCATATTTCCCCAAAGAAGGACTATCAGATAATATTACACCTACACTACACGGTTTAAGTAATTCTTCTCAAATCTTCGAACATAAAATTGCCTACCTTTGGAAAAAATCAATAGTAAACATTTACGATCATGTAACAAAACTTTTAGCGTAGTGTATGCTATTAATACAAAGTACTACAATAAAAATATGAAATACACTTGTAAGGAAAACCAAACGAAACCACCTACGTTTACAGATATAAAATATTTACATTAGGTATTAAATAGGTGAGCCACAGTCTAGTTTAGTCAGCTGTAAATACTAAAGTATTAAACCATGACATCATAGAATTGTAAACATAGTGCCTAATAGGGCCTGCTCTAATATCCTCCCTTTGCTCCTTCAAATTTTATTACTTGAGAGAGGAGACGATGATAAATGTCACAAATAGTAGCTGAACCATGCACTTATACATGTACAGTAGTACACTACACACATAGGTGCGTATAGTTCTCTTTTTGCTTCATGGGAAGTTCAGTCTTATTTGATGTCTGTTGCACATATACAGTACACAGTTGTGAATAGTTATATAAACTCTACTGCATCTCAAAAGGAAAGAAAATCTTTATGTACAGGGTTTCCCTTATTTTAAGAACGGCAATCAAAATAATTTACTACCTATACATTCCGGAGTAAGTTAAAAGACAATTGTTTCTGTAATAACAATTTTTGGTTGTGAAATACTTATTAAAACGAACTAAGTGACAAAAATGCTTCTTGTATGGGGTAAAATAGACAAACAACTTTTAATAAGGAAAAAATGATCTAATTTTTAAAGTGAACATGTTCAAATTAAAAAATTCATCCATAGACAGAAAGATTATCCTTCAGTAAATGTTACTCATATTTGTCCAACATGTTGTGGTGACCTGTTCTCCTCATCGTGCTACCCATCGAGCCCCACTTAAACTACTTTTAAAATTCTAAGTGGATCAGGACTTTGTTGAGTCCCTGTACATAAATAAATAAAATGTTGAGAACTTTTACACGATTACGATGGTAGTACAGTAGTTGTGACATGATACTGTTATATTGTACTTGTATATGGTCTCACATAAATTCAACTCAGGACAAGGGCACAGAAGTAAAGCTCTTGAAGTGACACACACACAAGTCCAACACATACAAACGCCGAGCACGAGGAAAAAAGATGGGTAGGAATAGGAAACCTACATACTTACATTTTAGCCATCCAGATTGGGGATACGTATGTATAATGTGCACTGTTATAAAATGTGCAACTGCAGACAAAGAAGAGTAGCTCTAGTAAATTCTAGATCTAGCTGAGTCTGTTCTGTTTTGTACATATAACATACTTTACTATTATTATTTGACCCTTTGCTATAAAATAAGCTGTTATAGGAACATTTGTGTGTAGGAAGGAGCGATAGAATACAAAATCATTCGGGGACTTGTAAATGGTGGGAAAAATATAACACCTATCCATGTGCAGATATTAAAAGAACACAAAAAGATATATTTTGATAGTGTGGTGTAGTAGAGGCTTACTTTTAGTTTGTTAGATACTCTCGGATGGCAAATGGCAAAAGCAGCAGGGAAAAAACGTCAGGATGTGAAATTACGATTATGACGACTGGAACTTTCGCATTGTCACCATTAGAAGCCTTGAGTAGTGCAATGCACCAAGGAAACTATGTTTTTCTGACTCTAGTACCCAAGAATCGCATTAAAATAAGCCTGCATGGAATTTCAATGCAATATAAACCATGCTGTGACATTGTGGATGCAATATTCATATACCTGCACTGAATAAATACAACCATAATGTAGAATAAAGTACCATTAAACAATACAGATTCATATCATGTATTTGCTTTCGCGAGTCAGTAGCACTATAAACTATTTGGAAACTGATATAAGAATATGATTTGTTACAATAATATATACCGCACGTACTAATGCTCTTAAGCAAATGCAAACATATAACTTATGCTTAAGCTTTTTCACAATGGCTCGGAAATGTATTCGCATTTACTTGTGTAACAAATGTGGCTAATATAGCTCTGAAATAAAAATTGCCTGCAACTTTAACTGGAGCTACATTCATAATTTAAGTGGCTGCGAAATCCATAAGGATACTTTATCTGTCCATCCGTCTGTCTGTCAAACATAATATGACACTTAAGTGGTGTATCCTTGAGATTTCATGAAAATCCTATACTGTAAGCTCTAATTTAGTTAAAGAGTTAGCTTAATACTTAACTTTTTTAAAATTCTGTTAGCTGATATCAATGCAAGAATAAATATCACTTTCTCACAATACCCCAACTAATTGGGGGCAATTTAATATTTGACCAAAAACGTACGGTTTTAAGTGGGGTTTCTGAGGAGGGGTAGAGCACCCATCATACTCTACTCACTGACCAGTCCTCTCGGACCATTTCAGTAGCTCCCGTGCAAATTCCCCCAGATACCCAAAGAGCATTGCTGGTTGAAAAAGAGGTACAATGCAGAAGACGGCCTTGGGGATCGAACCCTTACCACCGTCGAGTGCTGCATGAAGTGCTCACACAGTCGAGTGCCCCCGACATTGAGCCACCTCGCGCCTCTTTTTTAAGTGGGGTACTTTGAGATTCGACTAAAAATGTATTGTACCATGTTGGGGCACTGTGAAATTTCTTTTTTTGCACCGTTACATTATTTAAATCCGTATTTGCCATGGTTTATTTAATAATGGAATTATATGCGACGTTCTTTTGCTTTTTGTCTAACTGTACTATTTTGACAACTTTTTAACAATAATTGTTTTTATACATTACATACATACATACTCATGTAATGCTACATACTAGTGCCCATAAATATTATGTAAAACAACAACCTTATTGTGTCAATACAGGTCATCCTCAATAACAATATATATTCGGTAAGTCTACTCTGAAAGAGATTTCTGAGCCATTTATATGCATAACAGCTCCCAAGGAATCTGTAGCGGTTATTTTGCCGGATTTTCAAAAGTGTAATTGAATGGATAATATTTACGGGGATTGAAATAGCTCTGTTACTGACATAGATGGCTGTAAACCAGTTATAGTACTACTACTGATAGTACTAGTATAGTATAACCAGATCGATCCGGCTTACGATTAGATATTGCAAATCTATACAATTTATCCCAATATTATACTATACACCATAGCTGAATGTGAGGATGGAATAAATGATTGCTTTCCCTACTTTCTCCAGTCAGATCCAATCCGCTTACGGTTAGAGACACACGTCTATGGGATTATACTACTAATGCTGTGTATATCTAGTGTGTCGAAAAGGAATAAATTACTATGGAATTAAATTCGCCAACGAAAAATCCATTCTGCTAGAATGCTTCTCGAGGGACTCTTTCACCATTCACATCAACTACAACATTTTTATTTCCTATCTCAGCGTTTCGATGAAAACTAGGGTTAACCTTTTCTTTACTAACTAATATAATACATACTAACTATAATGATATACTAATATATATACAAATTACAATATTTCCTCACAACTGCAAAAATAAGTACCTATGTCTATGTATTTTATGAATAACCTACTTAATTAGTATTTAATCAACCAAATATTAATTCTGTAATCCATGCATAATAGTACATACTTCAAAATCATGAGTAAACTGAAAGAAACCCACAAGCTACTACTACAGAATATTACCTAAGTACTATAGGCAACTGTATTATTGTACCTACTGTATATCAACTAATAAACCCCATAGCATAACCTTACACGTGCAGGTCATGTTTATAAATATTCCTCCACATTATAAATAAATACATAGCAAATAGAGTTTTGCTAGTACTCCCTGTAATTGCAAACCTGACAAACCAAAATAGTAGTACCTTGAAAGTTGGTGAAAGCTAATTAACGAAGCAACCACAGAGGGATTATTACTGGAAACTAATTTCACGTTCTTATACCTACTTATTAATAAATATGCCATGCCCTTGTATTTACAATGCAGATGTTTACGTAAGAGAACGCATTAATAGCATACCATACAATAGTAATACCACCGAACAAGCACACTGTGTATATACTTTGGCTAATTTATGTGCAGCCCAACGACTTACATTCAGATACAGGTTGCAAATTAGTTGGCATGCTTTCTAAATAAACATTTAAGCAACATCCCACTTGAAATACAAAAGTGTGCCAATACTTTCATTAAAAGTAAAGGAAAAATAGTTTTTGCTTTACTGTTATGGCTACAGTCAGTACAAGAACTTGTATTTTTGTATTCTGCATTTAATCCTTCTACATAGGTATGTAGAAATTACGCAAATGTAATCATACTAAAACCTACATACTGTATATGTGTAATTACATCTACATTTACGTTTGCGAATTCACAAAGATCCAACCAAACCAAAGGATTCAAAAAGCTATGCATACATCGGTAATCAGAAATAAGCATTTAAAATTCTTACCATAACCTACTTATTAGTGGAGCGAAGCGCTCACGTAGGCAGAACTTTTTAATCGTGAATGAAATGTGGTCACATGAAACGTTTTTCCCTCCAGGGATATATAATGACAAAGAAAAGCTATAGAAAGCAATCTAGTAAAGTGTGTATTTTGTGGAATACTTTTGTATTCGATTTATAAATAGCAGATTCTCAATATGTTACATTACAGTTTCAAAGAATAAGAACCTTCCCAATCACATACGCTGATCTGGAATGACAAGAAACTTGTTGGGAGTCTTTTATTATTAGTACTATTACTAGTATAGCATTTTATCGAGTACAATAATTATTGTATACACTTTTAAATACTTATTTGTGTCGCAGTTTGTATTGGAACTTCGTGCGGATCAATCCATACTAATATGTAATATACAAATAGTAGCTTACAAATGGACAGTATGGATGTACTAACAATAATTCCAATTGACATTATGAAGACCACTTGACTGCAAATTGCAAACATGCAGAAGCTGAGTGATGAAAACGATTTTAAGCTATGCTTGGTTATTCTACGTGATATTCTGCTAATGCAACCTTTTCCTTATGTAAGCACAGCACAACGTACATTATGTATTTTGTTTATGCAGTGGTTTACACACCTAAACACTTGAACCGCACCACAAATGGAGAAAACAACATTTGCAGAGGAAAACATAAGGAATTCATTAGTTTTCGAAAACACGAAACATTTCCCGTATTCACTTTCTTTCTGTTTGTTCATCCTTATGGGATATTTACCAACTAGTATTTATATAATGTAATAATATTGTTGTAAAGTTAAGCAATGTAAGTATAAGTAAAGAAAGAGGTTTTCACAACATCTTACCGCATAAACCATAGAATTGTGTAGTGTGTCTACTTTCTACACTACTACAGTATACAATATACTGGACGGACTATAATATGTAACTGTACTAGTATATATTGTACTTACTGAAGTAGGTAATACTTAAACATACATACAAATACATGAATGCTGATACGATGTTAATGTTACGAGTTACTATTTGGATGGTGATGTGATGGGTAATGTAATACTTTCCCAAAGGAATACATACATATAAATAGTAGAGACAATTACATCACACTATAACCGACCACACCAAAACCAGACCACACGACTTAACTCACTTTATTTCCCCACTCAACAATGCTCTATTAAAATAGACAACAAGAACAACGTAACACAACAGTCTGTCTGCCAACACTACACAAAGTGAACAACCAAACCGAGGAACTAACCAATGCTAACTCTACTAACTATGTGTGTATTCATTTATACGAGTCCTTCCTGTTAAATCCATTTAGACCCCTATGTAAAGTAAATCTAACAAGTATGTAACTATTAGTCCCTCCTTTCTCCATTCTAAATTCATGTAATGCTATGCAATGCAAACGAAAGCAGGAACCCACATCACATCACAATCACAATATGTAAGTAGAATAGAGTCCCACATCAAAACTTTAGCAAACTCATTCAATTCAGCTGCTATATAAGAATACTGTCTATACGAACTGGAACCACTACTTTCTACTTTGTAATTCCTTTGTACGTTATCACGGAATGAAACTTTGGCACAATGCAACGCTATAATGTGTACTAAACTGGGGAACTTCACTCATTCCAGTCAGTTAAGTAAAAGTACATTAACAGAACACCGTGCCAAAGTTCATTTCACAATTTCTTTGGAAAACTGAGGATTAGTACGCTGGGACAACGACAAATTACACATTTATTATTCCTACAAATGTACTACTATTTAATTGACAATTCGGTTTGGCTTTTGCTCTACTTTCATGAAGAAGCCAGAGGTTCCACTATTTCAAGTGTTTCTAAAAGCTGACCAATACAAAACGGGCAAAAATAATTTTCAGCTTATACATTATGTGTCCTAACGTGTAGGAATTTTTTTCCATACTGTATAACAAAGGCATAACAAAAACAATGCTTTTGCTTTCTTTTACTTTCTCCATTGTACTACCCAAAGAAATCCACAGGGAGAACAGCATTAAAGTCTATGCTTTTTAGTCTTAGCTAAACGTTTGTTTATTTGGATACATGGAGAAACCTTAAGCAGTTGTTCTCATACTGATGATTAACTTTAAGGTTAAACTTTTGTGCATTATAGTATTTGAAATTATTGTATTTTGGTGGAAATGTAATGTGATCTTGTGATTTTGATCTTCACAACGACTTAGTGGCCAGATAACCCATTTCTTATTTATGCAGTGAAAGTTCAGTATTAGATAAGTGGACATAAAACATAAAAAGGTAGTAGTTTTCCTTGCCAATCCAATAGTCTTTGTAAATAGTTACACTGCAGCTCGTTATACAGTTTAGCTCTTTTGGCTTTAGCTGTTGATGTTGACTTGACTTTTTGCAATAAACTATTCAGGAAGGTAAATGAGCTAGCGTTGTATTTTCCATGTTCTGGGCTTTGCTCGCTCTTCTACTTGGAATTTGGAATAGCAGTTAATTCTGTTTTGGCTGAAAGCTTGCCTTTTCATTTCGGTGGCTAAGCCAACGCCAAAGCTAAGGCAAATCGAACCAATTCTATGTAGTACAGTATAAGCTGCTAACGGTGTATAGACTAGAGTTGAGTGTTCAGAGTTTCTTCCTTTATAGAACGCAGTACACTCTCACTTTGGCTTTTCCTTTCAATTCTAATCTGGTGCTTTGGAATTTCCCACAAGTGCCTCTTCTTTATAGATTGCAATACAAATAGGGACCTACACTACATACATATTACAACATAAAGGTACGAGTACCTTCCTTTACTTACAGAGTTACATATAACGTATTACGTACTGTATTTATTCTCTTTATACTATATACTTAGTAAGTAGTTATGTGAGAGCAAGATTTTAGAAACATTATTACTTCTTAATACTTACTACACATACATATAAGTGCATACAAAGTATAGGCAATCGGTAGGCACAATGTGCAGAGTATTTGTACATAACAGCAATTTGGTGGGCTGTACATAATTCAACAAAGGAGATAATGAAATCGTGCCCGGTAAGATGAGAATGGGAACCGGAGTGACTATTCAATATTTATAGAGAATGGCCACGTTATTTCTATATGCATGGATACTGGCTGCATTCTTGTGAGTTGTGAGGAATAGTGCAGAGAATCTGCTTACGTATACATGTCCTAGGTACACAGAATTACAATTCAATAATGCACAAGAAAGAACCCTAGATATTATCCGCATGAAAATATTTTTTTTCAATTCAAGCCTCATGTATGTTGGATAAATATACGACAAACTAGTATTTTTAGCCCGTGCGTAGCTACAGGCGAGTCTAGCAATGTAGCGATCAATAAATCTTGTGCACTACATTTTGGGGAATCATAATAAAAGTTTCTACAATAAAGCGGTTTTACGGAATTAGGATTCTTGAAAGATGGAACTCCTCGGTAAGAACAACTCTAGTCTGCCGACTTTGCGTGTGAAATTAACATTCACTTCAGGTTTCCAAAAATTAACCGTGAAAACGATCAATCATTGAACCGGAACTAACTAATTATCTAATATGGCTAATTTTAATTAATTTCATTCACAACAAAAAGATTTCAAAAAGAAAGAATATTGAATATTGTCCTCAAGCAAGGCAGTCCACCTGTCTTGTGACATGCCGTACCTACAGCCTACGACATATTTATGTATGAGGGTATTATTACTTGTTCCTTTTCTGGTAAGTAGTTTCCTTGAACACTAACGCTACTGAACACTTACTTTACTTTCTCATTCTTCGTTGATTTCGGTTTCCGTGCGTAATACCTATAGCTACTATTTACTGTTCCTGCCTTGGCCCTGGCTTAGTGTAACCATCAGGGAAAGACAAGACAAGGCTCGGCTGGCTGGTTGCATGGTCTGTCTCTAGTGTTCTGGTTTATATATTTAGGTAAGTTAATAGTGTTGTAGCAAGTAGCACATTCGTTTCAACTGCAATTCCCTCATTTATAATTCTCCTCTGTTGTGGCCTTCATTCAATTAAACAAATTACTATTGATATCATTAGCAAAGTGCTGAATGAGACTCTTTGATCAAACTAGCACGTAGACAACACTATAGTATAATAGTAGTAGTAGCATAAGCACTAGCGTTATTTTACACCAATGCTTACTATAATGCACTTTAAATTTGAAAATTAGTTTTGTCATATATTTTTATGGGCAAATATCATTACATAATGAACTAGTTTGTATAATACTAATAGTTTTCAAGAGTTCAAAGCTTGGCCGTTACTCTAAACCTAGTATTAGACAAATTACTAAGGAAATTGCGAAACCAGACACATACAAATTTATACTCGTATAATAATTTTAATAATAATGAAACCATAATAGATTTCCCAAGGAATCCCAAAGGGAATAACTAATGATGTGTGTCAGGTGTTGTAAGGACTTTTGTATACGAGAAGAAACACCTTGGCTAATTGTAAAAATAATTAAGGTTAATTTTTTTGGTGTTATTAATAAATCGTACGACTGGATGCAGACTGTAAGCCTGTAAGCGTTTGTTGTTCCTGGAACAAACTACTGAGTGAACAAAGTTTATTTGACTCTGTATTTTGTATGGGATTTAACGATGATATTACGAAGAGCAGAAATCTAATTAAAGAAATACATTTATGTAGCGCCTACACTTTAATATTCGATTACATAGTAAGATGTGCTGTATTCAGCTGGTATTCAGCAATATAGAGTAGTCTAGACATGTAGAATGCTCCTATTATTATTCATACTTCTAGTACTTTAGTCACTAGTGCTTTTAAATTGAGTTCATTGTTGGCGAATGTAGTAAGAAGCAATCAAAATGGAATTCCAAGTATGATTTACTGAGTGAATCCCTACTACACGATAGACTAGGGAAGTTGAAGTAAGTGACACTTGAGAAAAGTAAATTGCTTCCTTTTCTACTAAAATAGCAATTTGTAGTTGTATGAATAGGAAACAGAATGAAAGATCCACAGGAAGATTAAAAGAGAATAAATTGAGTTGAACTGATTTCATTTGTCATCTTTGCATGTTTATTACTCGCTACATAAACTATCATTGTTGAGTTTACCTCAGGTTTCTCTGACGCCTATTCCTAGTACATAATAAAGTATATAGTACGTGTCTATAATACAATTTATAGTTACTTTACTTATTTTATGGAAGATTCTATCTTATTACATAATAGTATCTACTCAGTTTACATAGATATGTGGACAATTGAGTAGTAAAGTGCTGACGCTGAAGATTATCAAACCTGAAGCTCTATGCATATATATGTACATAGTAGATACTTGTACAGGTTGGTAACATACATACCAACCAGAGAAGAAATGAATAGCATTATTTCCTTTTCCTTCCTTCCTGTTTGTATTTTAGTTGTATGTATAAGTTACCCTGGTCTGGAGTCTCTTTAAGTTGAAGTAGAACTATGGAAGAAAATGGTAAACCGTTTGTGTGTTTATCTACAGTGAAGTTTGCAAATATTCTATCACTGTACTTTCACTTGGACACTCATGTACCGGTTTATTTTATAATTGTTAATTATTTCAGTTTAAAATTAAAAATCGTTATCAATTTTGAGGATTTTGCTTACAGAATGAAAACTGGAATACCTAATAATTACTAAATGCGATACATTTTGTGAAAGTTGAGAATGGAGAAAGTAGTAAGCCAGCTTAAAGAGAAATGCGGTGTCTTTTATAAATTGAATAATTTGCTTTCCCCTTTTTAATGAAAACCACATTAAAAACTTTCACCGTTGCCTTCATTTTGTGTCCAAACTTTATGAGGCACGAAAATATTCGGTGGTTATAATATAATGATGGAAGGTTTACGGACTTCACTGTATATTATAATGCAAACAGTGGCATTGCTATTGCCACTAACACTACATTGTATAAAACACAACATTCGAGGGAATGTTTCCCCATGTTGTTATTAGTGCTGGCCTCAAAGATATCGTGTAAATGTGTAGCTTTTAGTGTTTGTAGTTCTAGTATTTGTGTTAACATTCGCTTAGATTCACACAGTAAAGAAGACTTGGCAAATTGCAATGCAAATTTCTGGCGAAAATCACCTTGTGCTCCGTCCTCTGTTGTTGTAGGCATCGTTTCATTACTTCTATCCTAAACTGCCTAGTTGAGGCCAGGGCTTCCGTCTAAATTGTAAATTGCAGAACCTCTTCCCTTTATGTATCTTTATGTATCGTATAATCTATTTGAGAGGTTTCCCTCAGCCCTCAGCTTTAGCTCACGTCAGTTCTATTCTATTGAGGGTTGTTGGAGAAATATTAAACTCTTGCTTTATGACCGGAGGACTTTTCTTTTCCCCTTTATTCATAGTAGCTATCTACGTGCCTAAATAGGATGCTTTTCTCTGTACAATGTTTATGTGACGTAAAATTCTATGAATTAGATCTCTTAGTCCTCAAGCACGCCTGTCTGCTTTAATATAGTCACACAGTAACTTTCTCCACCACGGAACACCTAACAAGGAACCTTAAGCAAAGCATACCTTTTCCCTCTATCTATATATAAGTACATTGTAAGCTGTGAAAATTTTCTTTTAAAGATATATATATGAAATAACAAGAAAATGAACGCTATAGGTATATAGACATACATTTCACTTTTCTCCACGTAGGCACTTTATCAAGATAATTAAATGTTTTCCAGCTGGCAGTGACATGATAAATGAAAATGTTGGTGTAACGAGAAACCACCTAGTATTAAGAAATTATAGGTAGTGGCAGTACATGCATTTGCGTAGGTATGTGGGACAAATTGTTCAGAACCTTGCTAAAATGTCACTTTAATGCGATGTCGGTGTTTAGCTTGGCAGTTTGGTAGAATTTGGAAGCTTAGAAATCAAAACATTACGCATTAATCTTTAGACTAAATAATTAATCACTTTTTGAATCCTCGACCAATCATCTGTCTAATAAAAGACGCAAAATGCAAAGTAGAAAAATTTAATCATTAACGTTACCTATGAAATGCAAAAAGCAATATGATTGTAACTACAATAGAAAACTCTACATCTACATAGTAGTCCATGCAATTTAGAATGGAATATTTAAATTATGAAAAATGTAAGTGTATGGGGGAATATTTATTTCCAATTAATTTGTCTAGTGTATTCCAGACATCCAAAATGTTATAGCTACCCCAGAAACATGTGTGTGGTTTGCAATGTTATGTACTATGTGTTCGGTATTGCACATCAAATACATAATAAATGTAGCATTCACATAGTTTCTTATGAAATATTTACAAATCATGAAACGTAAGCAATTTATCATAATATGGCTCACGCAAATGAAATTCTTTGCCTTTCTGCTTACATTATACAATAATAATATGCAACTGCTATGCTATGAACTACAAGAAAGACACAAAGAGTTTAAATAAGTAAATAACGTGTTGCATAAGAAAATACGTTTAGGAGTTGTAGCACGCGAAGGTCAAAGTTCTATAAGTAATGTACAATGTAATATTTATATCACCTTTCTCCCATCTTGCATACAATTCTTGAATGTCAATGCTGATGGCTTAAATAACAATAAGCACCACACTGTAAATATTTTATACATAATATTATTACTATAGTATGTTATGCCCCTTGTGGTAGTTTGCCAAATTGATGTCTGTCTAGACCAGGATTAACGGATAGTCAAAGAAAGTGTTCATTTTATACATTATACAGATAGGATGTATAGGTATATGTATAAATGGTTGGTGTTTCTACCCAGAAATATTATATGGAAGTATAATTTAATAATCACGCCATAGTTCAGTAAGAGAATACAATGCAACAACCCCTGTGTTATTGACGTGAATGAACCATATCATCTAAATCGGCTTATGCAGAGATTTGCATTAAAATTCCACATTTAGTGGATGTGTACCGTATGAGAAATGTCCGACTGCTATGTATTTGGCTAATGCTAGATTTAGATATTTAGTACCTAAGTATGTATTTGTGAGACCCTATCAGGTAGACACAATTTCACATTCCACTGATTTGTATAGAAATGTAAATCTAAAGAACAATATTATTTAGGTAATAGTAATAATGTATGTAGTAGGTATAATACAAAAGATACAGTTGAAAATATCAGATTAATGCTACCGCTGCGATACATTCAACTTTCCTGAATTTAATTTGAAATCCATTACTATGAAAAGCACATTTGTAGTACTATGAAAATGAATTTGACGAAAATATCAAAACAAACATAAATGGATAAGGTTGCAGTAACAGACAGCAGAATACAAAAGATTTAAGCATATGCAATGAATTTATTGTTTTGCGTATTTGTCTAATGGGATTTGCTTGTATGTACTAGTAATTATATTCATAATGTAGATTTATTCAATTTGGTGGATGCTATTTTGAGAAATAGTTGCGCTTTAATCTCTATATTCAGTATACAGATTGATTTCATTGCCGAACGCATGCTATTATTGTGGCGAAACGCAAGTGAGGAATTTGAAGCAAATAAAGTTTCAAAGTACTGCCACTCTAGAGTTTTAAATTTTAATACTGATACCTAGCAATATGTATTATCAACTTATATCTACTATTGTTTATGGCTACAAAGAAGCTTATAATTACGGTATGAGCTTATTCACGAGCACACAAATTCTTCTTAGCCAATGTAATGAACATTTTTGACTTCAGTTGGTTTAAAATTCAATTTCAGATTTTAAGTGCACAAGGGTTTTACGGGGTTTTAGGCCTAGCCTAACCATTACGATATGAAGCGCAAAAGGACGTAGGTATTTTTCCATCCTTCAGATTTTTCTGTTTTGAAAGATTAATGTAAAAGAATTTTTTTACACGTTCAGTACAAACTTAAATCAGCACAATCTTATTTTACGTTTCCCCCAAAAAATACCTAATAAGCATTTAACAATTTCAGGGAAATGAATTTATTAATGTACACTGACTTCAAACAACTGAAGTTTGTCACAAAGACACAGTAATAACGTTACAATTTGGTTTTTAACAGACATAGTATAACTATTAAATTGAATAAAAGCTTTTGGCAATATGCATATTACTTGTTTGGAGAAAATAGATGGTCATTTAACATTGAAACTGAATCCTTAATTACAGATAGAACAATATCTTTAGTTAAAGATTTCTTCAGCTTAAAACGTATCCGAAAATCTTCGAAAAATGAGTTTTCGATTAAATTATGATGCCTCCAATCTATGTAACACTATAGTATACATGACATAAAACTAGAGAAACTGTAATAAAGAAAGAAGCAAAAAGAATTGATTTGAGGAAGGGAAATAAAGAGCCACGAAGTGAAATCAATAGCGCCCAATAGCGAAGGTTTTATTACTGGAGATTCAATTTCTTGATGTAGTCTTCTCCTTGGAATGGGAGTCTCGAGAGTTGGTTAATGATCACATTTCGTCTGTTTGTATCTCAAGTGTCTACAAGAGTCTACAGACTGCCTGGCTGATCATATCACATCAGGGAACGTGAAGAGTGAATGAACGAAAGAAAGAAGGAAGAAAGCGAGTGAGAATCAACTAGCTCTGAGAAAGAATGAATAAAATTCAATATGAAATGAAAAGCATTCAGAATTCAGGTTTTATATTCATTAAGCCAAGAGATTTCTAGTTCTAGTTACTCATTTCAAACTCATACTAACATTGATTACAGTATGTCCCATAAATAATGTAAAACAGGGGATACAATGTAAAAAACTTTCTCCTGCTTTCTCCGGGCAACAAATATAATATATTTCAGGCATTACATTTTAATATTCTGACATTGGTTTCAAATACATTAGATACCTCATTTAAATATATGTGAACATTGCAAAAATAAGATCAAATTGATTTGCATAAAAAAAATTAAAGAATTTACCTGTACTTACTACTATTTATGCTAGTACAAATACATTCACATAAAAATACATATGTAAAATGCAAATGCAAGCTATACAATATCATTACCATGACCAATTAAAAAAAATGCCCAGATAGAAAATAGAAGAAAGGTAATGCATTGTTTCTCCTATTGCCCTAATTCTGGGACTTACTGTACCGTATAGACACAGGCAAACTAAATAGCTTTCTATTATCCATCTTCATATCAATAGAATCCTCTGTTAGTTATACTAATATAACAGTTGATTGCACGGGAAATCTCTTTTCATATTATGCATTCACATTCACATTCAACCACGTATAGAGTTATACTAAAGAGTTGATTCCACATAATTAGAATTATGACATTTCCCGAAATCCCAGAATTCAATAACTTGCATTAGTTTGGTGAGCTAACGGAGCTGTTTGCCTTACCACTCCAATCCACTCCACTCAAGTCTAACCATATGGAAGTCATTAAATTCCGTTTCAATCATTCGCACTCTTGGCTTGGTCTACTCTCAGGTTCTGGTTTGGTCTGATCTAGGATGTGAATTGGAAATGTGAACAGATTGTTATGGCATAGCACGAGGAGAAATGCTGAATTACATGTTAAGTGGTTTGATTTGATTTGATTTGGTATGCATTGTTATGTTATGTTTGCTCAGGTATTGGCTATAGCTAGCTAAAAGACAAGAAGGTAATTTATAACTCGGTTGGGTGGATTGGATCTAGATTTCGATGGAAGTAAAATGAGATGATGAGCCAATGCCAAAGATGAGGATAATGCTATTTATTATAGATTCTCACAATGACAGCACAATGAAATGCTTCAAATTACATAAAACCCTTTGTGCTTTTCAACGTGCATAATTGTTACATTCTGGTAAATAATATAAGGTAGGTAGTTAGGCAGATACAATTACAGATACAGATAATTGCCTTATGTAATATTTATTATTATAACGTAGTAAAATTAGATATTCTGCATTTTTTCATATAATTATTCCATGGAATATTCAAATTAAGTTATGACAGCTTTTTAGTAATATTGTATTTCATCCTGGTAATGGTATAATGGAATACAAAATACAAACATCTTTTTGGAGCTTATATGTATCAATTACGGTAGCAGATTATGTTTTTTCTCAAAAAATCCTTTCGAAAAAATTGTTTCGGTTGCGCTTTGCGTATTTGTTGTGTAATATAACTACATACATCTTATACACATTTTATAACATTTACTAATTGCATTGAACGAGAGATCGATAATTTGCAAATGAACAAAATCATCACAACGAACGAGATTAAATATTATTTACTGCTACAACATTGTGGGCCAATTTGGATAACAGGTATTATTATATTGTAATTTGAAAAATTTTAGTTTTGATAATCATAGTAGGTCGAAAGGATGTAGTGGCAGCTAAAACGTACCAACAGATCAGTAAATACCTACATAAATTTTGTACGAATTGCAATAAATACTATTCCAAGCCAGGTAATGCTTTATAATATATGTACATGCACAATCCATTAATTCGTAAATTTAACGAAATTGCCAAAAATATTCGCGTAATTTTCTCAAGTTCTCAGGTTTTGGCAAAAGTTAACAAGTCTTTATCCCATAAAATTCGTACTATAGCTTTCTACTTACATCCACAGCCTTTTAACACATGGGCTATAGATATTTTTGCTATCTGTACTATACCTATGTATGATGTAGTTGTTCATAACTAAAAGCTTAAAGTAAAGTAACCCTGAAATGACAATTTGCACAATAGACCACCATAGTAGATGTAAAAGGAGATAATAACGCTATTAATTTTTTATTAGTTACTGCACGAGCGCGATCTCCGTTAGCATTGCATTGCCGTGCTGCTGGGCTGAGCACAATTTGTGCACCCTCATCTTTCTATGCATGTAAGAATGAGGAAGGCTTTATTACTTTTTGCCGTTTATAGTATTTCTGACTCTTCTACTTACATAACATTAGCCTAAGCTATATGTATGCTTATACATAAAACATGACCAAATTTGAATAAATACATATACAAGTACAGCTGTAATGAAACTAGAAGGTAGGTACATATAGCTTTGTATGCATTATTTCATTTCTACTATTCCACGAAGGAAAGAAAGGGAAACTTTTATATGTACAAGTAATGAAATGAGTTAAATCTGAATCTCAGTTCAGCCAAGTCAAGACCAAGATGAGAATAGAGCTCTCTTTCAACAAGCTAGCGTCCAATTCATTTATATTTCATGGAATAAAGGAAAGTAAATGACCAGAACAGTTTTATTACTGCAACAGATCGGCAGTTTCCTCAGGGTTACATCCAGAATTACATGCTTATCTTCACTAAAAGCCAAGCCACCATTTTGTTGGAGGAAAAACTAAATGGGGGATATATAGCTATTATAAGGTAGTTGACTTTAGCTTATTGTTAACGAAGGATTTATTCTACCCACTAAAATTCATTTTTATGTATCATGCAAATGGCATTTTTACGGTTTAGCCTCTCCCATAGGTAGCTAAATACTGTCGATACCCTAATACTTAGGATACATTTACATTTACATTTCTTTCTTGCTAATATGCAAGTGAACTGTACAAATTTACAAATTACTTAGGTATAAGGCACATTAGTAAGGAATTACTTTATGTAGTCCATTTAAACACTATATAATAGTAGCTTACAATATTTGTATAGAGCTGTATCGTTTGTTCGTGCGCGGAAACATAAAAAAGATTGTAATGTTAGCAATTAGGAAGTTTTAGCCTAATGGGCATTATTGGCATATAGAAGGGGATTATTGAAGTTAGTTATTGCTTTGGGCGATAGGAAAAATGTATTACGTAAAGTAACGTAAAGTAAGTAAACCCATTTGTGTATTAACCTAAAGGGATGTATTTATGTACTACGCAAGTATATTAGTAAATGTAGAGCAAACCTTTCTTTGATCCTTTACATTGTTATCGAATTAGTTTCCAGCTGCATTTGTGTAGCAGACGTGGACTAAATTGAGTTAACTAAGTTATCATTTTAATTGGTGCATCAAAGTTATTATAGCAAATTATCCAATTATAAAAGTGAACTAGATTGTAGATTAGCTTAGCTAGAAAAGTTTTGTATGCGTTGCTCTATTTACTCTGGGATGTTGATGTAAATACAGATACTGTTGTGTAAGTTCATGCATGTCAAGTCAACATGTGAATAAACGCAAGAATAGTGGGTATGTGTATTGTATACATACTGGAAATAAATCTAATTAGTAAATCATGTTTACCTGTATGTGATGAAAGCGAAAACAAGTCCCACTAGAGAAAGGCTGCTTCCCAGAACGACAGCGAGTGAAAGCATCCCATCTTCCGTAAGCATTTCCAGGTCATCAGCCGAAGAATTATCCTGGACAGGATGGAGATGGGCGAAATACCAGTTGTCCATGATGATCTTATTGAAATGTCCGTCGTGGTCGATGTGCATAGGTTCCTGCTCCAGTATTTATTCCCTTTAATTTAGCGCTGCTGCTGGTACGTTGGAGTTCTATGGAGATGTTGGATATTTTCTGAGCTGCAATATTCTCCAGTGAGGGTTCCGCCTCTTTGCCTTGTTGCTTTCTCTTAATTGCCTCTTGTCTATAGATAATCGCTCAGTCTACTAGTTAGGTACTCCCAAAAGAGTCCAGCTACAGCTCCAGGCCAAAGGGAAGCCAACCGCTCTATTTAACTTTTATAGATGAGATAATTTGATAGTTCTATCTTTAACTGGAAATGTATAGACAGTTCTATTGTATATAGGTATAGAGGCTACAGGGTGCTATGTATTTGTTGCAACGTCATAGTCATGTCACGTCGGACGTCTAGTAATAAAAGAAGACACAGGATGTTGTCACTACCACTATAGACTACAAGTGGTTGGTTTTTCTGTCTCTTTCAGTCCAGATCGTGTCCAGTCCAGTTCCAGAGAGTAAATGTTTCGCAATTTAATCAAACAAAAACTTTTCGATGACCCGAACTTCAAGTCAGGTCTGACCAAACGCAGTTTAGTGACAATTGAAGGACAACGATGCGGCGACAGTGACCAACTCAACGAAAGGCGTAAAACAAATGTAGACGAATAATTCTGTAGAAAAACCAGACGAACCGCAGTAAGTTGTAGAAAACTGTAAGAATTAATTAATAGCATTAGTTCATTGCGTATAAAATTGTCCAACTACTTCACTTCATGTATTCAACACATCACACATCACACACTATTACGTTTTGTTTTAACAAAATAAGTATATATGGTAAAACATAAGGACTAAGTAACTGCTACTGGTCTAGTGAGTCTACCAGTTGGTAAAAACAGTAATTAACTAAAACATATACTACAATACGCGTTTTTCCATAAAATGGCTACTACCATACCATTGTTAGCTTAAATATAGGTACATCTGCATGTAAGTACTCACTATAGTTATGCACTGTGTTTCTTACATAGGTATACGTAAAATAATACTTAAGCTCTGCCATGCATACCCTATACTTAGGAAATCTATTCGAGGTTCTTAAAAAATGGATTTACATGGATGAACTTGTCCTAACTTTTTGATGGAAATATCTAAGATCTGTCATATTATGAGGAAACAAAGTGAGATATATCTGATATGATAAATGCGAAAATTGTGCATGTATAGGTATACTTACGTGGAAATCAGAAGCTTTAGACATATGTATAAATAGGTACGCATGCAGATTTATGAAACGAAGTGTATGCATTCCAGATGTAGGTACTTACTTGTTTAGAAATTAAAATTTTATTGGAGACGCATGTAACTATATTCTATTGGACATCCATTAGTGAACCTTTCCAGTCAAAGCTACATCTACTATAAGTAGTACAATTCGAATTGCTAGAATTTGTGACACGACTTAAAGCCTAGTAACTACTACAGAATATAACACCATGTAGATTTGCAATTATAACTACAACACGTCCCACGACAGGCGCCCTACATATTCGCTTCTGTAGTTTAGTAACTAACTACTTAACTAAGTACCTTTGTAATGTACAGAAACCACATTAAGCATTATATCTGTAGTACACGCACCAAAGTGCAATGAAGTGGTCTGATCTGAAGCTTCTTGTATTTCATTCTATACAATTGAAACCGATGTGATAAAAGTGCTACAGTATCAGTAGCTTAGGATTTCGGAAGCTGTTTCGATACCCTGCCAGATAGTCACGGTTGCACAGACACACGCTTCTACGCTCTAATTGTTTTGTAGCCTAATTACCTACATACTACATAATTATCCTAAACTAAACACACTAGACTAGGCTAGAGGGCATGAAAAAAGAAATATTGCTTTTGCTGGTGCCGGTCTCGTCGATTACATAATATAATAGTACTACAACCTTTAATTAACGACAGCAATAAAAAGTATGTAGTCAATATTGTAAGTATCATTACTATATAGTAAGTGTCTGGTATCATTATGCCATTTCTTGTGACTGTGTAATGCAAACAATCTCCTTACTCCTAAATCTACAAAAAATGTC
>JAQFYC010000953.1:0-42549 GCA_034694165.1 Tomocerus mixtus
GGATTTCTAATGTATAAGCTAGGCAGGTGGTTTGCCTTACGCTCAAAGATAAAATATTTAATCTATGGTATGTGTATGTATATAATGTATGTAGAGATATATACTTAATGTAAAACAGGTGGCAAACTAAGTACTTTATATAGCTACTGATATATCAGTTTTTAGCATTTGTGATAACATGTATACAGTATTCGAGAACACATCTGAAGATACCTATAATGCGAAAGGTATTTACAGATGCATTATGATATGAAGTGCTTACTGATACTGATAATATTGTAAATCGGTGACCATGAAATATGTACGAATCATAGCAAGTACAATGTGCATAATCGTGCATAAAGTAAATGCAATAGTAGCCAGTAGTAAAAGTACATAGTATGTAAGTAATAGCATAAACCCCTGAACATAGTATACTGCACCTATCTGTACCTATCATACATTATGTGAATACAAATAGCATGTTTTACCTTTAAGCATTTAACCTTTGTTTTAAGATACGATTACTTATTCTGCAGTTTTATCTGTGTGTCATAGAAGATTGTGTAGAATTTTAAAAATACATTTAAGCCCATTTAAAGGCTTTACTTAGGTTTGTAAGTACTATTTACTAATGGAATACTTTTGACAATTTGCCCTGCCACCCTGCCTAAAGTTTTGTTATAAATTCTGGTGAAATCTAGTAGCGATAGTACATAATTATGTAACTATGTATCCCATTTACCATTTCCAGTTATGTGAATGGTATGTACCTGGCGTGTATATAAATAACCTCATTTTTGTCAGTGGGAATACACACAGATACTTAAGTAAAGACGATATGAATTCGAAATGCAATTAAACCGATTTCTCGACATTTAGATATAAGGAAGTTACGTATTTATCTACCTAACATATCTAGTTATCCAAATGTCAATTGCACATACTTTTAATGGCTAAATATTATTTACTATGACTGTGACAGTGCGATTTTAGTTCAGCACATTGTGCAAATATACGCTAGTACCTATTATACTATGTAAGGAAAATGATGAAATGAGCAATTAGCTATAAATATTGAAGGAGTACTTAATATAATGCGAATTTGAAGTAGTCGATAGGTAATAGGGACATTCATTTTATATAGGAATGTCGTTTCCTACTTGAACATCAATCTACAATAATATTAAAAGTTTCTCGTCCTGAGACAAGGTCACTGAGATCATTTTCAAGCAGATATGAGTCATTCAGTCTAAACTAAATATACCAAAATGCTAGCGTAGTACTTAGCTTAAGAATCCTAAGATGATCTACTATGTTAGATAAGACTGAATCCTTTAACTGCTTATACAGTCTATCTAATATCCAATGCTGCCATTATTAAAAATTATTGTACCTATTCGTCAAACGACATTCCATAGTAAACTACTAAATGTCCCTATATGGCACATAACATTACTGTGAGACATATATCATCTTTTATAGAGGGAATTGCTATTTGTATAAGCACAGGCACAAGCAGGTACTAAAAGTGTTTTCTTCGGTCTCCTCCTTACAAATTGATCTTGGTTGGGATCTAAATGGTAAAACTAATATTACAAATTACTTGTACTATATGACATTCATTTTCCATTAAAGTTTCAAACATAACATGGACGAAGAATTTTCTTATAGTACGTAAGTACGTACCTCTAATAAATGTAGGTGTATTTAAGTAGTAGCTCAGATCGAGAAATCTCACAATGAAGATGGATCTAAGATGCTATTCGGGAAATTAATTCCAAGAGGGACTAAGAATTACTGAAAAGGCAAAAGGGGTAACATTTTATTCGAAGCTTTTTTAAACAAGTCAACTCAAAAGAATGACTTCGCAGTTGAGACAAAATGAGCAGCACCTTTTAAAACGGCTTAATGTACCTATAAAGTACTTATATCCAAATACATGGAAGGGAACTAAGAAAATGACAAAAATCTTATGAGAAATACTAAAGTATTTCGTATAATTTATTAGAAAATTCCTATTTGAAACTTTTGTAAATCTAGAATCAGGTTACATTGGTACAAATCGTAGTCCAAAACTGTCTCAATTGTATCTGTTTTTTAACATGATGTGGATTAAGATAGGTTTGCTTTTTTTAGGTTTGCTATTTATACAGATTCATAATACAACGGATACGGATGGTTCGATATATTAAATTGGTGAAATCTCCAGAAAGATTGAAAGAGGTTCAAAACTATTTGTTATGGAATGCTAAAATTATATAAGTAAAATCTGGCAAGCCTGGTACATGTGATACGTATGGGAATTTGGAAATCTGGGTACTTATTTTATGCATAGAATTCATCATACTTTTACTCTACTCCTGCAGACTTTGACTAAGAAATCGCTTAGATATCAGTTCAGTCGTAACTAAGTATTTGTGAATAAAGTGAAATTGATAGGCTCGAGCATCAAGGTTAAGATTTGAAAAAAACATTCATTTGAAATTTCAGCGTTCTTTATTTTAGTACTAGGAGCTAGTATAGCTTTTAGCTTGGTCGGCCCGCGGCTGAGATTGAGAACTGAGAACAGTTTCGGATGCATGTCATAAATCTTTCTCTGCCTTTCATAAACAGATCCAATGCAATGGAACCTGTAAAGACAGACACTGACAGTTTGTCTAGCCTGGCATCTGGAAACTACACTTAGAAACTATAAACAATATATTAAAGAGTGCATTCCTAAATGTATTCTTAAATATATTACACTTTCCAGGTTTCCATTCTGCATTAAATCTGTATGTAACAGTAGTATACTGTTATGTATGATATATTTGAAAGTTATAGTTTTCTGTTGATCAATCTACCATTTGTATTTATGTAGAGTAGACATAGATACTTACACGTATTTCTGTTCCGCATCTATCGAGGAGATGGAAGGAAGTGAAAGCCGATGTGCTACGACGAGGTATTTAGTTTATTAGGATCTGACTAAAATTCTGGTAATGCTTTTATTACCACAGTCACAGAATATTGAGGGAAATCTCCTTATGACTACTTTACTTAACTTAAGTTGAATATGAATTGATATAAATAAAGTTCTCTAGGTTGTTGTGGTTCTGAATTTGTGATTAGGGACTTACTGCGTTTCCAAAGTTGGTGAAGCGGTAAAGTAATATTAAATTAATCTGTCAAACTGTGTCTGAGAGTTTTGGACGAGGCAAAATCATTTTTAAGTACCTACTTAATTTTCAGAGGGGGGCAAATGGGAACCGTCAGTGAAATATTTACATCCGCATACATCGTATTTATTAACAGAAGCATTCCCAATTTTGCAAAGGATCTTGAAATCAAGACGGTTTTTGAGGTTTTAATCGTAACTTGTTTTTATATCTGTTTTATTATGATAATACTATATGGTAATTGATCAGTCAAACAAAAGAATTATGCGATAAAAACTTACGCTTTGACTTTACCCTTATTCATTGCTAATTGTTTCCATATTACAATTTTCCTTCTCGTTAAACAAGATTTGCCGAAAACTTATTTTCTTTAAAGCACAAATACTAATTCTTATGGTTTTTGGTGGTTTCACGGCATTACCGGTTGTGGTGTGTTAAACTTAATTCAAAGTTGCCCTGCTCTACCAAATTGTTGTTCTAGTTTTGGTATCAATTCTGTACATATAGAGCATACCTTAAATTTCAATTTACCTACTACAATTAATAGATATTGGATGTTTGTTCTAGTGGGACCTAAAGGAATTATATTATGAAATCCGAGTGTTCATGAATATGAATGAAAACAGAAACAGAGCCCTAGCACCTTAAGTATTTCTGTCTTAAAGTCTTAAACCTTAGTAATATTTTATTGCATTACGTTTCCCATTCTGATCGTGGGTGTTAGGAATTTTAGAATACAATTTTCAAGAGATCTCCCTTCAATTCTCCAGTCTAAACTCTGGAAAGATTCTCCATAATATATATTCTTCATTTCTCTAGTCTATGGATGCTATAATAAAATCGAACATTTGAAATTCATTCGATCACTCACTCAGAATCAGAAAATCTATTTCGTTTAGAAGAAACTAAACCTAAAAGCTACACGGCAATAGGAGAATCTTATAGCAGAGAATAAGGGAATTGAATAGAGTTATTCCACTCCGATTCAACTCTTTCTTTCCTGAGCTGAGAAGCTGATGCATTAAGAATGCGAAAGAGAAACTAAGGCACAAAAACATACTATGAATACAAATTCGCATTACTTACCTACAAAGTTCCAACAAAGAAAGATGTTATCTATCTACTATGTAGGATAAGGTTAGAGTTAGCGCTACCTAGACTCTGTTACGTTACAAAGATACACTTTCTTTGTTTTTCACGTTTTCTTAAACAATCAAAGTCTTCTGCCGTATTTACTAAGTTATTTGCGGGGTGAGTGTCTTATTCTCACAATATTTTATATAAACAAATAGCTACCATGCTACTATCAATTTACTATAACTCCCGACCCGAACATACATAGATGTATTAATTGTTTATTAGTAATATTTAGTAGTCTATGAGCACATAACTTTTTAAAGACATGGCCCAGAGACATTAATAAACCGATGAACAATGAAAGAATTACATTCATAACAAACTATGATTAGGAATGCGGAATGTAATTAGCATTTTTTAAATGATTGCATTGCCAACATGAATGAGATATATATTCAATTGGTCATATTAGTATGTATAGCAAATATTTGCAGTCTTTTTTTGCCTAATCCGCCATATACTGCAATGATTTTGATTTTTGTGCAAATTAGCACTAACTTAACTTCAACAGTAGTTATTAGTGTTTATTACTTTAATACTACATACCTACTTACAGCAAAAACTCCCGATATGTTTTCGATATCTGATCAAGATTCCTTCTACACAAATTACGACGAATTTTATTAAACTATATTCAATAAGTTTTACAGATTCTTCATATACGCATTTAAAGAATTCAATTACCATTAATATTTATTTAGGCATTTATTTATGTGCTATTGTATGTACAGCTGTGTCTTAGCAATTGTGTTGAAAACTTTATTTCTAAAGATAGCTAAATTAACAAATACGGTATTATGTTTGTATAGGTTAGTAAAAGAAAGTTCTTGTTCCATTTCGATGTAATAATATGTAGAAACAGTTGAGTAAGGAGAAGATTGAATTTGCATACGCACGTGGTTTTGTTTCAGTTGGCTTTGGCTTTGGCTTTGAGTGTTCCAGTCCCAATTCATGGTCGGAGTGTCTGAAGCCTGGTCTGGACTATATATCTTACTCTGATCTTCAGGTTCTATAAATTGTGGTCTGTCTGGGAATAATATTAGGCTGTCTATGGGTATACAAATGTTTAGTTCGGGTGGTTTGTACTTTGTAGTTGACATGACTAGCCAAGACGTATGCATTATTTGTAGACAGCAATTTAAAGTTAAGTTAGCTTCATTTGGTCACATGTGAATATACATTACAGAGTGTGGGTTGCATTTTCAATTTCGTATGAGATATATACACTGGAGAATTGTTTTCCATCTCTATCAGTATTTCAGTCAAACCGAGAAATACAGGCAAAGAAAGAGTAACAAAACCTAGAGAAAGTATTTTCCTTAGAGATAATATTATTATGTGGTATATTTATGCTGAAAAGTGAAGTGACAAGAGGAAAATGCTGATCAGCTCAAGTTAACAAGTTATAAGAAGATATGCATATGGGTACAATAGTAATATAATGTAAGTTTAGCTTAAGTTGTATACGTCAGCACAATGACTATGAAGTGAGTGAGCTCACGATTTCCAGAATCTGAGTTGATCCAATAGAAAAAATTCTTCCGCTCGACTCATACATATATGCAATCAGTTTCATGATCTAATGTTTTCTTCTAAAGAAACAGAAAGCAACTTCAACTACAAATGCATAAATTATTTGCTTTCTCTTGATTCATGACTTGAATTGTAAAAATGTACAGCACAGGATACACTAAAAGAACTCTAACACGGGACACAAGGTGATCAATGTGGGACCAAATACTGTTTTACCCATATCCTTATAACATTAAAATCTTATTCTGGTTATTCTAAATAGGATAAACAATAAAACCTATGAAATAGACCTATAAAACGACAATTAATACTGTAGAAGCGCAAAATTTTGCCATTTTTACCCTTAAGACCATGTCGTACAATGTAGAGAAATTAGGATGTTTGCAAGAATTATTGTAGTTCAGGTGTAATTGTGCTTAGGTGAGAAAATATAGTAATATACCTCCATTACCACTTAGCCAATTAACTAAGACTATATTTTATGGATGAATTAACAGTAGCGCAACTTTCTCCAACTATATTATTTAGGTATGTGATTGACGGAGTAAATAAATCATTTGAACTTACAATGGGGGCATAACAAACATCACTGTATACAAATATTCGTGATAAGGATGTGATTGGTGGAATATTTCGCTATAATGCAATGCAAAATAAACTCACTCGAGAAAGGCCAAATATTAAAATATTGCATAGAGTACTATTAACTTCTTTAAGCTGACTCTGAAATAAAAATGTTTCCTCCTAAAAAGATTCCTTATGTAGAGCTTTTACTGTATCAACATACATCATGGAACATTAATGCATAATGTATGCTTGTATGCATTAGCTCTTAGAAAATGTTTTAGTTGATACATCGTTCCAAAGAGAATTCACTGAGATGCTCATTTATTAGAGAGAATTTCTGACTTGAGAGTGTTATATCTTTTTATGTTCTTTCTCTTTGATGGTGTGAGTGAGTGTGGTGTGATGTTACTGATTTTCCTTTAATAATAGCGAATTGTGTATAAAAGAGCATGGTAGTGAATAAAAAGTGGTATATGTACATACATATAATGAAATGCGACGTGGTGATGTGATGTGGTGGGAGGATATTATTATGCAATCAGAGAACACTAAGAAACTAACATAAGATACGTTGTAAAATGTCTGTTTTATCTGTCTCGTGTGTATTACTATGCATTTGGGAAAAGGCAACTGTAAAAATAGAGAGGTAGTTTCTCAGAAATTTGTCTATCATGGAATTCCCGTTAGGTTAGCTAACAATTTGCATGGAATTTCTCAAGTGAAAGTAAGGGAAAGGGAGTTATCTCTTTTTATAACTCATTTACATATTAACATCGTAAATAGCTAAGGACTTGAGAAAGAATTTTACAATCTTCGATAATTGCGCAATAGAAAGATTAATTTTTTATTGATGGGATGTGACATGACAAGTCTGCCAATTAGCTTTACTTACATATTATCTATAAGTATAAGCAATAGCTTTCCTTGGTATAACAAATTAACGAATTTCGCAATAAAAACATTACTAATGTTAGTACGGTTGGAAATAATTTGAAATTTAATCAGAGTTGGTGTAGATCCATTCATTAAATGAAGAGACTCTTGTGTAGACTAAAAGGGAAAATAAAATAAAAGAATAATTTTTAAAAATAGAACACAATTTCTATAAACTTTTAGAAAAATAGTAAATATTCTAAGAAAATAAAATGTTTTAATTAAAAAAATAAAGTTGTAATTACCTCCGGGATATCCTAAAAAGTAAATAAAGTTCAAAATAATTAATTCTCAGTTTCCGTAAACATGTTTGCTTTTTTACTAGTAGTACATAGGTGAAATAATTTACCTGGACGGCCACATCCAATTCCCCATGAAACAATACCACAGAGATATCTGAATCCGTTGTTATTGCAAACCATTGGGCCACCTGCAAATCATTTTTTAACATATTAATCTTCATTGATTGATTCGCGAATTAACCTATTGCTGACATGACACTAGCAAACAGTTTAGTTTAATTATATGACAGTGATTGGTTCAACAGTTTGGTCTATAGATAATAAAATGATTTCTAATGAAAGGAAGCGATAAGTGTTTGTTCAAAGATTAACGGCTTAATGATATCGGTGACGAAACGAGTAGGATGAGTTACCTGAATCTCCTTGACAGGTATCTGAAAATTGAAATGTAAATACAATTAGCAACAGTTTTAATATGGAAGTTTATCATTTAAAGCAGTTATTGACATGTAATTTGATGTTTATGCAAAATGCAAACCTAATCCTCCTTGTGGTACTCCAGCACAGATCATGTGATCGCGAATGACTAATCCGGTGTTAGCAAATGCCCATTGACATTCAGAAACGGTAAGAACGGGAAGACTGACTTTACGAAGAGTATTCGATAGGTAACCGTTTTCGTAGGTGTAACCTAAAAAAATAAAATAAGTTCATTAATGTTTTCAGTTAATGGCAAGATAAATTATTTTTTGGTACCTCATGAAAAAATTGACTTACCCCATCCAGCTACTTGACTAAGACCGCTGACGTCTTGTTGTCCTTGTCCAGCAAGAGGAATAGCAGCTACGACATCATTTAGAACGAGAGGAAGTTGCAACTTGACCAAAGCGATATCGAAGATAGTTTCGTATTCACTATCAAGGTAATCTTCATGAATGATGATTTTGTCTACAGCTCTCCTTTGTTCAGTTCCATCATTTGCGTTCAAACGATGTTCCCCACCGACAACGGAATAGGAGGTTGGGCCAGCTAAAAAATAAAATCATACCATATAATAAAGTAAAATAGGTATATAAATACCTTCTAGTTTGCTGATAAACTTGTTTCCGCATTATCCACATATAGAAATTAGAAGAAGAAATTGAAAGAAATTGCATCTAACCAATAATGCAATGGGCAGCAGTAATCACCCAACGGGAGTTCAATACAGCTGCACCACACAAATGTTGATTCAAATATTGAAGACTGATGTGGTATGGAAATTCATTTGGTTCAGCGTCTTCTCCTCCGATAATGCGAGTCGGGTATTGCTTAAATGGCCCAGGAATTCCTTTACCTAAATATATGTAAATATAAGTTTAGATTGAATTTATTATATATTTAATTGCAAAGAAATATTTACATGCTTCTTTTATATTAATACCAGTATATAAAATATAAATTAATTAGTCCGTGACCAAACGAGTGCTAGCTAGACACAATTAAACTTAAAATTCTTAATTATGCTAAAAAATTGGAATAATTCCCTATGAAAACAGTATAACCATCTAGACCATCTTATTCATATTTCTAGATTGTGAAATATTTAATGTTATTAAAAATTTAATGTTTCATTTGGAAAATAATCCTCGGTAGTTATTTTAATTCAGTACCTTGAGCAACAGCAATAATTCCGGCGATCAACAGGAGGACTTTCATCTTAACAGAGATGTTATTAGTGACAATCAAACAGTTCAATATTCACGGAGCTAATGAAGTCATCGATTGTCAAACCACCGAGTTTCATTTTACGTTATTTATTAATCTCTTGATCCTGGCTATCGACTATGTAATAATTTGGTACCTATACGTAAAGGGGATTTTGCAATTTTAAGAGAAACATAGTTTATCCATCCAGGTAGCCATCAAGCTTTCAGGTGTATGTAAATATTGTGTGGTTGAGCTGAACACCCATCCCAAGTAAACTAGCAAAGTCCACTTCATATAAACAAGTACTTATTAATTACTGAGGTAGTGTTTTAATCTATGGTCATAATGTGATGGATGGAGAGATCAACGCACGTCATTTGGGTGTTAACTTTTGTTAGTTACATGTGTACTACACTTTACTTCTACAGAAACATACTTGTACTTTTCGCGAAAGGGATAGAGTCAAGCCAATTGAAAATGTTGTGGTGACATTGACACTTAAGAATCAATCACGTTTTCCATATCTGGTTCAATCAATATGTAATCATATATGTCATATATTTATATTATGTACAATTAGAATCAAGTACATATATGCATTACAATGTTCATTGGAGATGTTTTCGTTTACATTTGTTCGGAATTTACAACTTATTATAGGCATTCTGTTTCTGTTTGTTAATATACAATATTCGATTAATTGTTAGAAAGATATCGCGAGTAAGGTGCATCTCTTTTATATTTTTTCATAATGTCAAATATTTCTTAAATTTTCATGTATACAGGTTGGATTCAAGGATAATAGAATAAATATATATGAGGCTGACTGATTGATTTCAAATAGCTAAGTATTTCATTTTTCACACAGCATTTATTTTGACATCCTAATTCATGATTTTTCCCCTACCATACCATTTATTTCAAATTATGATTATTCTACGATTTGTTACTCGAAGAAATTAATTGGGGACCTCATGTAGAAAGTATTTCACACATTGAATGAACTTGAATATATTTGTAATTGAATAATTGGCATTTGGAGTAAGGTATGGTGGATAGGCATTTCTGCAATCTTATGTAGTATACCGATAAGCAAATGTGTATACATACAAATCCCTAAATAGGGCAGGTTTGTATATTTATGCATGTAATAGTAACTTCGTCAAGAGATCAGGGAATGTACCACGGTATAAGTATGTATGTAACATATATTATAGGTATGTTTTAGCCACCTAATATGGCATACTCGCGTCTGCAGGTAAAAATTAGGCATGTTAAAGTTTGCTTGTTTTTTGGGAATCTTCCATAGGTTTCGGTAATTAAGTCACCAAGAAAGTTTTAATATCCATAAATCCATATACACCGTGATGCAAAATGATACCAGACATCGGGTTAGCATACATATATGCAGCGGAGTCGGAGAAAACTGTATATATTGTGATTTTGTAGCCTGTAGCATGTAGCCTGTGAGTAGACTGAGCCAAAATCGATTAATGAAAAAAGGGCCAAAAGCGTGATTGCAAATAAACAATCGAAAAATGGTACCATTTTTGTCCCTTTTTGATTTTTCCTGGCCCAAAAATTCTTATATCTGAAAAATGATAGTGGGCCCGTCATGGGTCTCCTATGGCTGATGTTTCCACCAAGTATCAACAAAATCACTTGGAATTTTTTGAAATTCTTGAGGATTGAGCTCGATTTTCCTAAGTAGTAATTCAGTTTTATGCTATGACATCGATCTAACGAACTTCCATGCAGGTTTAGGTTTTAAATTACAAAACTAACCACCTAACTTTTTTCATTAAAATATGTTAACTAGTCATAAATAACGGCTTACTCCAATCTCCTGCGCCGAAACCTTTCCATTAAGATATTGAATTATGTATCCTATTCTATATAACATTATTATATATAGAGAAGAAATGTAAGCACAAAAATGGACTGTGAATGAGTTTCATGGGATAATCTCAAGTAGGTACTATAATATACAAAAACATATGTGTGCTACTTAACATTTCACGGATTGTCTTTCTAGGATCATGTTCTAGAACTAGTTCCTTAAAAATCTATAGGTATATGCTTAGGTAGATAAACGAAGTTTCACTAAGGCATTTACGCATGGAAGCTAAAGAGAGAAATATTATCTCTATTCCTCTTCATTTCATATCTCATATTTTATCAGACACTTGTCCTCAGGTACCTGACGATGACGGACATAAAGAAGCAATGATTGGTGTGGGTAAATAAATATATCATATGAGTAAGGCATTTAAGGTGTACCCTGGACCTAATACCTACAATATAAAGGTGTTTATTCCTCTTTGGTGTGCATGAATACTGGGTTTGCTGGATAATCTGGAACGGAAGATTTTATTTACTCAAAAGGCTTATTGACATGCTTATTAGCGAAGTAAGTATGCAACGTACATTATAAAGGGTGTGACAAAAAACGGCCACATCGTGGCCTTTTTGTCGAAACCTAATCTAGTTATTTTGAAAAGACTAGTTAGTTAGACCTAGTTGGGCGATCCCATAGCATGCCTTTTGCTTGCCTCTGACTTTGGGCTTGGGACCCCAAAACAGCGGTCATCGTCCTATACCTTGCCGACTGCCAGACCTTCTTGTTAACTTTCTTCATAAGCACTTTCTTCTATTAATACCTAAAATCTACATTATATTTACTAGCTTAGGATAAACGTAATATCACTAAGTACAGTGTTCCATTTTTAGTACCCATACGAGTTGACAATCTGTCTGATTCAAGATAACTAACATTTACATCTTGTGACAGTTCTATTTTGCAAACTTAAAACTTATTCCAACTCCAAACGGGGTTTGTTGCATGAATACCCAATATGAGCTAAAACTTTTGTGTTTTTAATCTTACATGTAATTATGACCATTAAAATCAAGCGACAGTACTTTTGTTTGTAAATTGACATATAATTTAATACATTTTCATTTTATATCAACATAAAAAATTAGTCGACAAATTGAGGAATGAACAAACGCTTAATTATATAAAATGTATTTGGTCAGGTCAAGCATACCATGTTATCTATCAGGTAATACCGATTTTCAATTTTTTAGCGACAATAAAAATTGTTGTTTTTGTATTTCAAAATGATTCCAAAATGAAATGGTAAAGCTAATAAGAAAATATATACTAAACAGCAAGACGAAGCTACATTTTAAACGACATGCTAATAATGTCGCTTACTAATTAACGTTAAGTAAGGTTAAGGTAAATGATCATGGTAAATTAGTGTTCGCTTGAAAATAGTAATAATGACTACCTAAGATACTAATTTAATTGTAAATAAGATGTACCATATAATACCATAGAACGTACTATTTATGCACCCCATTATTGACCTTAAATAAAGCATAATTCTATGTAACGATAAGAAATTACGGTTTTACAAACAGCGTAAACAGAAAATTGCGATTAAAGTGCAATAGTTATAGATATTAGGTGCCTCAATAGAATTAATCAGTAAGTAGACTATTCTATCAAATATTTACAATTAGTTGCTTTGCTATTCCCTAGAAAAAATAATATATTTTGTGCTTGTTGCTGGATTGTTACGTGATTCTGATATCACTACAGTACATAGTGTTAAATAGTATTGTGACAGGAAGTAATTTGACTATCGTTATTCTTTTCTGTATTTAATTTCACATTATTACATACTAACTCGGTAACATTAACTATACTAATGTCTGTGCACAGCACAATTTTTTATATTTATCGATGCATTGCTATTGCTTTCTAAAATACAATAGCTTTGTCTTCCAATTAGTAATAGACCAGCCGACTACCAATTTTAATCTTCATAATTTTTTACGATATTGTTATTTTTTTAGCTTATAATTACCAGAATTAAAGTTATATCACTATCCGTTTATAATGTTACCTATTAAGTTAATTAAGGATAGGTTATTGATTCAATTTAGAATCATGTGATTATTCTTAATTTAAATATTTACATGTAAATACTTCTAATTAGAGTAATTACTCGTACAATAATAATGATACACACCAATTTTGCCATTGGTTTCTCAGCACCAAGCATTCCAACATATTTTTACATTCCACTCGCATTTAAATATATATACAAAAGAGAGCCAAATCAAAGCCCAGATTATCACCAAAACTAAATCAAAATAATATCATTATACTAGTGTACAAATAAGGTGAGACCAAACCCCAACGGTCATAGCAAATCCTGGATAGCATTTAAGAACTAAATTATTATATATTTAAACTGACAAGTATTTTTATGTGATGTTGCATTTGCATTACTATTATGCCTTATTTTGAACATAACGTGAACATTCAACAGGAGTCACCACAACTATTTAGCTAAGCTAGCAATGTAATTAAAAAGGTACTAGCAAATTCTTGGAAATCGAAGTCTAATTCTAATACTATTAGGCATGTCATATACTTATTATCCAACGTAGACCACGTTTTAGCTTCTATCTCACGTTGAAAGCTGTCTTATTTTCTGAAATGAATATTTCCGCATTGTCTCACGAGTAACCCTCTCTAAGAACATAATATAAGCTTTTCAAATGGTAGTTCTAGTCAGATAATCAAGTCACGGAAATTATATTATAGTGGAAATGCGCATTCTATATAGCACTACGTAGATATTAGATATCCGTCCCAATCCTGCTTGAAGACGTAAGTAATAATTGTATTAATTAAGCTATCCTATAGTATCACAGTGAAGAAGAACCAATGACAGAAAAGATCCCGAACAGGAAATTAAAACTCTTCGTCAATCGGAGAAACGTTTTGAGGACTAGACTAGTCACTTGAAGGGCCAGCGATATGACCATTAGGCTTCGGGGTCTCTTGTTCTGATATTAGTTGCAATAAACAACCAACAGCCCCAAAATAACCCTATAATATAGTAAAGAGATAAAAATTAGAACTGTTTTACCAGAAGCATTTGCAAAATTATTATCATTGAGTACACAACAATTCGAATTTTCCGTCAATTGGTTCATATCGTACCTCATGTTCAAGGAAAAGGGCTTTCAAGGAACCATTAGACCAGTAGTCCATTGCGTATGACAGCAGTTTCATGGAAATGGTGTTCACTCTTAAAAAGTTGCCGATGAAAACAACCTGTAATTTATGTACAGTGTATTTAGACAACGATGCACATCGATTATAAACAACTATTTCGTAAATATTTTCAAAAATGCAAAATAAAATATGAAAATACTAAAAATGCTTACCCTTTCAATGCCCTCGTTCACTGCGCACATTCTAGCGATCGACCCAATATTATTGGTAATTGTGACAAGAACAGCTCTTGCCAAATCTTGCTTGCTTACAGAGGCTCGCCTTTCCTTAGACATCATTTGTCCGAAACTGAATAATAGATTACACAATTTTGGTATCGTATTATTGCTCAATACCAACAATTACTGCTTTAATTAAGTTGTTTATGACAAGGAATTACCTGGAAGCAACAAGGTCACCATTCAGCCCAAATTTTCCATAATCTCCTCCATAAATATCTTTGACCAATTTGTCTACTTTAGTGTTGTCCCCATCGGCAGCTAATTCGATTGCTTCTTCAAAGCTCGAACAACCGGTTAGAAGGCAACATAATCCCAGAAATGTACCACCTCCAATACTGTAAAATATGTATGTACATTAGTATAAATTGCGTAGCACATTAATGCCTATGTAATGTTGTTAAACATTGGACTTATAGTCATAGTTCAAGGTATCAAATAGGTAGGTTCTAAGAGCAATCAAACAAACTTGTCGTCCAATTATTTAAGGATACATTTACAGACAAATTATTTGTGACCAAAATTAATTACCTTGTTCCAGTAACTCGCCGATAGTTCCCAGGTCCCGTAACAGCCAACATACTTACTCCAGAGCCAACGTTAACAGCCTATAACAAATTAAAAATTGATATTGCCTTCCAGTATTGCGAAATATTTAAATGGTTTTATTAACAGAATGGTATGTCGTACCATAAATGGATACGGATTGCTAAAATCGTAGGGAACTTTAACACATTCCCCTTCCTTGGGATTATCAAAGTAATAACACTCCTGACCGTTATTTGCATCGATAAAGGCCATTCCATGGAGCATAGAATCCAGTTCATCAAACTTGTGCAGTCTCATATTAACTTCCTGTGAATAAAGAAAACAATGTTACTCAATTGGCAAGAGTTTTCCTGATTTAGGCATATAGAAAGGTATCTAATAAATAACATACCGAGTAGAATTCATCTTCAAATTTGTATGCACCTCCCCCGGTAGCGCATACTGTGCTTGCCAAAGTAGCCATTCCTTTGGATTTGGCCAAATCTAGGAAATTGGGCATTTCCGATGTAGGGAAACGGATGTAGTGGAGTGTTCCCTTCCTTCCTCCAATGTATACATCATTCATCTACGGAGTAAATGAAAACATGCAATGCTTATCTAAATGACAAAATGAAGTACATCATAAGCATATAATAGAGTAGGCTAACAAGGTAGGAAAATACTTGAAAATAGATTCATAAGCTAAAATTATAGAATTGAGTATCTCTATTCAGATTAGTGTTGTCATCAATTACTTGAAGATGTGTATCTCGATGTCCAGTAGTTCCATAAGCTTGATTGTTGGTCAAGTACCTTCTTATATTCTTTAAAGTTTCAGCCTCACAGTCCTCTTCATCTGGGGTAATATCAGTCGGTTCAAAATACACAAGTTTGGCCAGAGTTCCTCCGATGTCCATGCCGAACCATGGCATAGCTGCATCATCAAACCATATAGAACAACGGCAACCTGCTTATTCAGTTACTGTATTTTTCACTAAATTACTACATCAAACACAATAATCCAATATTTTACTTACGGGGCAACTCCAGGATTCCGTTGCTGATGGAATGATTAGATGGTAGGCTAACATGGCTGCCTGACGTTCCGTTTTGTGTTGCTGACATTTCGATTTTGAAGCAACCAAGATCAACTTTTTCTGAACAGACTATCTGTATAGCCTAGAATATCCCCTCTACAAATGTTTAAAAGTGTTACAAAAAAGCCAAACAAAGACGTAAATAAAACTTTACTACACAAAAGCTGAACTTATCAGTATCTCAATCAAAACAGAGCAAAACTTAAGGCTTGTATGGAACAGAAGAAAAGGAAAACCTTAAATACCTTCTGTTTCGAACACAGAACTAAGAATGACCGCAAAATTGCTAAGCGTTATGTATACATAAATCATAAATGTCAGAATGTCACAATGTGTTTTCGCAACAACTTTGTCAACTAAACTACATACAGAAATGCCTATTTATAGATCCACTTTTTACACAAGCCCTGTCATGTAAGTACTTACTTATAATGCAAACATTATCTACAATTGGTCAAAATGTAAACACGCGTTCTCCTTATAATACATTATATTGAATTATTGAATATATATACAATGAAATGACTGACAAGTAATTATTTCTCTTGAAAAGAGTAGATTTTCTGCACATTTATCGGATAAAAATGTTAAAAGTCTATTGTACTATTGTGCGATAAAATCTTATCTCAGAATTTAATTTGAAGAAGTACAAGACATGCATGATATCCAGCACAAGTATCTCATTAATAGGTAATACAAATCGAATCGTATCTGACTAATGCTACCTAATAAACTTTTATATAGACAATTAGGCACAATAAATCGTAAAAATCGTAATCTATACCTACTAATATAAGTATATTTATATACATTTACATAATTACGCCTTCATGTAAATTCTAATTACAAAATGACATGTGTCATGTCAAGTATGAAATATGTACTGTATAGTAAAGATTAATTGTTTAGCTCAGTTAAGCTGTTATTAGTAAACATAAAAATGCACATTTTTACATATATGCTGTGCTGTGGGAAAGAGAGCAAAAGTGCTGACTCTTTTTACTATACTTGGTATTATGCTGCTTACTATGCTTATGCTTACTGATCTACTTTATAATACAAACAATGGGTTACTAATATACTTACAATCTATATAGTTATGGATTACTAATCTGTATGTAAATACTAGCGTAATTTAGTAGATATTAAATAAAAATCCACCAACTTACTGGAAATTAATAGAGCAGGAGATTCTTTTCGATCTGAGTCAGAGAGCTAAATTAAGCAAGTTTTATGTGAAATGCTTGATAGAAACGCTTCAACCCTGTAGTCTTTGTTTCACACAAACAGAAACACAACAGACAGATCGGCTGTGTGCACTTCACTGAAACTATTCGTTATGAATCCTAATCCAAAAGAATGTAGTTAAAACATAGCACTCTTTTGTTAGTTTAAGGATAAGGGTTGTTGTTCTCAATAAAAAGGAGCTACGTAAACGTATCTGTATCTGTGTATTGAAATTCCCTTATCGAATACCGACAGAAGTAAATTACACTTTAATTCAGCATGATTCAGCCAAGCCAGGTACTGCATACGGGGGTTACGGCTACTTCTGTACCATAATCATCTATTGCAAAAAACAACCTTTCTTAAGCACGTGCTGCGGACATTCGGCAGACGTATGATTTTGATGATGGTAATTTGATAGTGAAAAACTCAATTGCGAAGTGGAAAACACAAGGAGGAAGAAATTCAGAAACCGGTTTCGGCTCGCTGATCTTAACCAAAACCACCTTCCTTTCTTATTAACTAAAACGATATTTTTCTTAACTAAATCCCTTCTGTGAGGAAACCAAAATGACTATCTGGCTTGGTGGAGGATGAAGATGGAGAACAGATACGAAAAACGATAATACGTAAGGATTTATTTTCATGAGGGTGAGGGAATGCGCTCAGCTCAGCTCAATCTCATTTACGTACTTATTCTATTCTATATATGAATAGAAAAATAGAAATATAGAGATGTGATTGCGAAATGTGCACTCTACATGTTGTATTTATATTATACTGAAGCACACATTCTGCATTAACGACAACAACATGCAAAACTACAGAATATAGTACAGAATATCATTTCAATTTCAATTCCATCATTATCATTTTAAACGAAGTAACGTCATAACTCACAGTACTCGCTTCTAGTTAAGTCGAGTCAGACATAAAATCAGAAGGGCAGATTGTACGGAAAGTACGGATGTGTAGGATAATTTTTTGCTCCTTGTATACTTATGTAATACTTCAGATCAAAACACGTAGTTATACGTAAACGCAAATAGCCAAATAGGCAAAATAATCATATTTGTGTTGTGGTAGAGAAAGAAGCGGATATATATTATTATGTATACATAAATTATGTGTTGCATTGCATCATGCAAACACTAAATCATAGAAAAGGCAAATATATCACACAATCTCAAATCTGAATCATGATCACAGTCTTATACATTACATTCACTATAGTCAGCATGTACTACATACAAACTAAACATTACTTCCAATTATCTTTACAACCTTGTTGCTCTTTTACATAAGTTTTCTACAGCTAAGGCTATTTCATTGAAACTTGTAATTAAAGGGGCTTGATTCATATTTTATTACGTAAACTAGAGGTACAGACTCTCGTACATTCACGATTGACGTACAGAGTTTTTATAATACTTATAAATCAAATCATTCATACACATGCACATACATAGTCCCATAGTCGGGCAGCACTAGCAATAGCACAGGGTCCGCCAAAAGTCGGTCCACACGTTCTAGGTCACATAACTCTAAATTGGTAGCAGCCTCCGTTTTTGAGTTAGGTGATTTAAAACTTGTGGACCAACTTTGGCGGACCCTGTGCATGTATTTTTAGATTAACCAGAGCCATCCCTTTGAATGGTCAAAGAAGCATTTGCTGTTAATTAAATAATGATTTGTAAACTTGAGGAGCTTAATATAAATTAAACTACCTAATTATAGATAACCAAGATTCCAGAAATATCATTATTTCTTTGGCATACGATGTAGTTTACGGACACAATCATTTCTAGTAGTAATTTTATCTCCTTAATGTGTCAATTGCTAATTAATCCCAGCAATCTCTGTAATATTCATGTTGCCAACCCTTACATATTGTAATGTAAATGTAAATACCCGTAAATCTTTGTATGTGTTTGTAAAAACGTTTCACTACTATCTATAATCTATACTTAAGTATAAATAATCGAGTATAATAACAATATCAAACACTTGTTTGCACGACATGACTACAAACCCATAAAATACATGTTATTATGTGTAGGTACAAGATGTACACAATTACACAAATATACACATGCGATTTAAAGAAGCTCTCGAAATTAATAATGCTTGTCGACCTAAACAATGTTTAATTTATAGCAAGTTAAGCGGTTTACTTTCTAAGTTAAGCATTAGCAATAAAATACTAACTAATACTAACAAGCAGAAAGCATTATTAATTCTACGAACACAGAGAATGCCGTAGCCCACAACTAGACATATTTACCGACCTAACAATAAGTAGGTAGATATGCTTAGTTAATTTAGAATAGCAAAACAATCGCATCGTACGATGTGCTAACCCAATGGAAGCGGGGTACAGATGATCTAGTTAATTTGAACTCGTTCTGCACCACAATTGAAGGTTCTTGATCTCATTGTCAATTCTGCTGTTTATGTCATCCTCATCACTTTCATTATCTGTTACCGTATAAAGTAGTCTTGATTTCAGACTTGTAAGTAGTGTGTGTCTGTCTGCAGTCTTCTTTAATATAATATGCTGAACCTTTTTGATTATCTTCGGACGGTATATCTTCTCATCTCATAAATCGTAAAGTAGTGCCAATCTTATTGCCAATTCCCTTAGCCTCAGGTCACAGTTATAAACGAGCACGGCTGCAAGTAAATTCTGGAATCCAGATGAACCGGAATGGTGCTTATTATTTACAATTTTCAACAGGAAGTGACAGAGCAGTAGTGGTTGGTGGTGGCTTCTGCAAATGAATACACATATTTTTAATCTAGTTAGAAAATGTCATTCCATCCAGCTCTTGACTCTACTTCCAAGTCAAAACATACTATTGTTCATAATTAGTCTGCTACAAATTAAAATCAAACTTAGGTAACTCTAAATTAGGAACCCCAAATAGAATACCAGTTACCTGGTATTTGTATTATGATTTTGGAGTCTTTCCTTAAAAATGATGTGGAGAGTTGTTACATTTATTAGCTACATATATTAGCACAATGCACACCTTTTTCACTATTATTATCATTTTAAGCACATTATTCATTTCATACCCTGCTAATTAATTATGCTGCCTTTAAAAAATATTTCTGCTCCGCCATCCACAAATAAACAACAAATAAATTAAATACTTAGGTCCATAATACATTAGGTAAATCGGGCCATTTTTCCAAAAAAATATCTCTTTTACAATATAAAATCATTAAGGTATTTCCATTTCTTTCATTTTACCAAAATGCAATTACTTAAATAAATGAATAATAATAGTGACCAACATTTTTAAGTTTTGAACTTGGATACACTGTGCATGGAAGGCTCTTACCTTTTGTTTCTTAATGATTTAAGAAAATTGACGATTCCATCGCCTACAAACAGTTGCTTACTACTTTGATCACTGTTACATGGCAAATGAAGCACATTTTTCAAAACAAAATTTTGACAATTAATTCTGCATTCACACTTTAACTTAAGTTACAGAGGACAAGTTAGTAAACACGGAAAAGCGATTCTGTGAAAAACATAGACTCGTTTATATTCCGTTCTGTCGCATGCACGTGAGTAGATTTTCCATGAGTCATAAATATCTTTCTGTGCTATGCTTGTTTTGTACCTTACCCGTCTGTACTTTTCCTGGAAGTCGTCCGGGAAAAGAACGCTTTCTTTCAACTTTCTCCACTATAAAACCAGCCTATCACAAAATTCACTTTCTTCATATAATATAACTTACACCTTGGTGTTAACACGATTAATTGGACTCATTGTTAGTTAGTTCTGTTTGCATATACTAATAAAGGAATTAGCTATGCTACGGAGTATGCTATGCATGGTATAAGTACGAACATTTTAATGCATTCAAAATATGTCCTATGAGAACAATTTTTCCCAAAGCTAAACTTGTCATATAAACTATTATAATATGAATGATGTATTCACTTATTTCATTTATAACATCGAAAGACTGTTGTCGAGTGAGAAACTGTTTTATATTTAACAATTTTATACAAAAAGCCACGCAAAGTCTATATAGCATTTATTAGTGGTAAGCACAAAATTAATTTTAAAACTTTGTAGCATCCCTATGTATATACTACTTACTTAGGTCTTGTAAAAACTGAAAATTTTGAGTGTACTTTCTAGAAACATTAGTATGCAGGTTGATATTATACAGAGGATGCATTGGTGTCAACAGTATCACCCATTATTGGAAATAGTTGCATAACACAAAGTTAAGTAGAATTTCAGCTTTTAGTAGGTTTTATAACTTTGAAAACAGCCACTTCACTAAAAATATCACTTCCCTTACACCAAAGAAGAACTTTTTAGCATATAACATACATTACATATTTATGCAGCGTTTTTGCAACTTATTCGCAAGAAGTCGATGTAGGGTGGGTACCCCGTGAAACTCAACGAACCGTTGCGTTGTATTTTTTATTTGGCATGCAGTGTGATGTACCTATTAACTACTAAGTATTGTATGACTTACGCACAAAGAAATAATTCTTGCTGGAGTTGTTTACCAGTAATTATCACTCTTACACTACGCTTCAAAACAAAATGCTACTTAATTGCGTACTATTATGGCCACTTAAATGGTCTCACTCGCTAGCAATTAGCACAATTAGCAGTACAGGATTTAGATGGAAACCCCAAGACAGACGTAATAAAATCTGTCACTTCATTTTACAGCGAACATAATTATGACCTTTATGCGATAGTATAATTTTAATACGTACTGTCACCGTTACTCTCACCTCACGTTAGGGCAATTATTTATAATCGACGATATTTCTCCAGCATAATGGATTTATTTTAGTAAGGAATACAATAAGGACAATTAAAAAGGAATGCCTATAAATATAAAAACAATGATAATGATGAAATGAGATGACCTATTAAACCAATAAAATAGGAAGTCGTAAATAAAATATTTGAGAAATGAATTGTTTTCATGAATATCATACATAATAATATTCATGAAAAAGTTACACTTTTATTATTGTTCGAATTACAATTTGGAATTAAGCTGGCTTTCTTAAATTAACGTTTTTGCTTTTAGCAGTATTCCATTTTAACAAAAGAATTTATTCAAAACGAAAAAGAAAAATACCTCATTTTTGCTTCAAGATTGTGTTTTAATACCTAGTGGTAATTTTATCTAAAAAGTCTAAAGTACAATACAAAAAGACTTATTTAGATAGACAGAATGCTATAAGTGAGGATAAGTGAGCACTAAACATCTACGACTTTTCACTGAACTATGTAGCAAAAACTTTAATTGTCTAAAAGAAAATATATTTTTAGTTAAACGCGAATGATGCTAACATTCTGATATTTATTTTTGCTTCTTTTTCATGAAATAATGTGCTCAAATTAAAGCTCACCCAGCAGACCTATCTATGTCTATAATCTGATATAGACTATTGCCAAAGTAAGTATCTGTCATATGAAGGAAACACCGCGCATCTAATTTCCTGGAACTCTGGAAACTTTGTAAACTTGTTCAGCTAATTTGTTTTTGAGAAACATTTGTCCTACTGGAATAAAAAACAAAAAACTATTATAGTATAAGGAATTTGTAATTTGGTAAGTAACCTTTTGTAAATAGTGACATCAACATGTTTTACGTGTATACGTGTACTTAAAGAAATGGCACTACTTTGCATTTGGTTTTGGTTAATATTATTTTGCACACAACATAATATCATACACACAACGAAATTCACATTCCGTTCCGCACATCGCATCGCGCAAATTACATTACGTTTTTCCTGGTTACTGATTACGTGTATATCAATGTTAAAAATGTCAATATAATAATTATTAGTAATTTTTTAGAAATCATGTAATTACATTTTGAATTTTCAGGTAGCATTTTAACTTTTCGAGTTTGAGCTTGGGACATCGGCGGATCGATACGAAACTGGGATTATTCAATGTTGACGATAATGTTTAAATGAAAATTAACCTGACTTATCAAAATCAGCAATGCAGGCGCTTCAAGCCACTGTCAAAGAGTATGCACAGCGGTTGAAGAATTTAGAAGACTTCATTAGTTTTCAGTTTGGTAAGAGATTTTACTGTCCAAAAATGGTTGTATTTTAGTTTTTGTTTTTAATTAATCGCTGGAACTGGAAGTTGCAACTATTACCCTCTAATCTAATTATGAAATGAATGAAATTATAAAGGGGAGGCGTATCAGCAGTTTCGTACTCAGAAAAGCGAAGATGAGGAGGAGACCGAAGAGGATGAGCCATTGGTTGACCAGACAAGCTTTCGTAAGAAAAGTAAGCTATTTTCAAAAGCGAATATTAACTGGTAGATTATTGTCTATCTAGTTCCAGAGCTCTAGCTCTGTTCCAGAATTCCAAATCCATGATATACATTTTGTATACTTTTAATCTTATGTATTCCAATGCTTGTTTTAGGCAACAAGCCAGTTACAGTCACAATTACCAAAATTAGCAATACCAAGGCGGAAATTATATCTCCTAAGCCCGAAGTAGCTTCAGATGACGAGGGGGGCACAAGCACAAGCTATTATGCACGACAGGCATCTTCGTCCGTCTTGTATGATAGGAAAAATAGCCAAATTAGCGAACAACTCCGTTGCTTGGTCCCAGAATCTTTAGAAGTCGATTTCGTTTCTGATCCTGATCTTGCCCCAGACGCAGACGACCCACTAGATGTTCAGCAAGGATTTTGGAATAACAATGACAACGATGATGAAATGGGTGTTGTTGAAGACGACCAAGACGACGGAGGAGTAGATATTGACAATTCGGAACTTTATGAAATTTATGAAGATGAAGACGATTTTGAAACAGGTTAGTGCTTTAAATCAGTTATTTTAATTGTATTTGTGCCATAATAAGGTCAACTAAGCATTTATGGTTTTGATGGTTTTGTTATTCATATTTAGGGCCCCAAATTACTGGACCTGCATTGAACTGTATTGAAGGAGTGGCTACATCATCTATGCCGTACAGCCAAGCTGGAAATCGCAATGGAAATTCTATGCAAGCAAGATATAATGCACCTCAGCAGGAGTGTTTCTTTTGCGATAATCGATACGATTCACGTAACACTATGTTCCAGCACATCCTAGATGACCACACTGGGGGAGAGAGTTATTGCCCTATTTGCCAAAAGTCTTATACATATCAAAAAGATTTCCGTTGCCATTTGTCTCGACATGACAAGCGAAACAGGATAAGATTTAAGTGTTCCTATTGTGTGAAATACTTTGGGTCAAGGAAAGAGTTAAACAATCACGAAAGGGTCCACACAGGGGAAAAGCCGTATTCATGCGCAACCTGTCTAAGAGAATTTCGTACATCCAGTAGTCTGATTCGACATCAGAAATGCCACGGACCGTATGTTTGCATGATTGGTGATTGCAAACTTAGGTATCAATCCAATAAAGAACTACAACTGCATCAGTCCCAAACTGTACATATACAAATTAACTAGTAGTTACGTATTTATATTTTATACTTACATATAATAGATAAATGAACGAATTTGCTTGTTTAATTTAAGACTCAATTTAAAATAGAAAAAATGTGCCAATGCGTATTACTGTTATATTGGCAAAGTCAATGTTTTGGCTAGCCCTTACTGTTTACGAATTAAAATACCGTAACTATTAATAATTACTTTTTGATATACTTTACCTTTGCCTATCTACAGGAAAGACTGTAGGGCTCCAAATGTAAATGACGTGTTAAATAGCTAAACATAACAAACGTGTTTCTTAGCAGGTATAAAAATCAAATACCAGCTATAATATTTTACAAGTGACTGACAAGAGTACGCCTATTCATTTTATTTTAAAGTTCTTAATATCTTATGATTTTATTTTTACCTATCGCTTTGTGCAAACACTTTATTTCTTACTATAAGCGTGTTTATAAATGTTTTACCATTTTTCTGTATTCAGAAGACTGCATTTGCATTTGAAATATGTACAGACGTAAGCTTATTATTTAACCAATTGTATTATGGTAATAATGTACGTCAAATGTGAAATAAAGTTGATTGTATTGTCATAAAATTAAATTATAGAATTAATGATTGTATATACAATCTTGACTGAAAGTAATATATACATACAGTGGGAAAACTACGGCCAAGTAAAGTTTGCTTTCTTTGCGTACACGGACATATTATTAGCTATAATATTCTTTCATATTATTCATTTTGCGCATTTTCTTCACATAAATGGTGTAAGTACTGTCTTGTGCGTAGGAAAGCCCCTACAGATTTGAATATGCTCACTTTTGATCTAAATACGTGTTTCTAAAGTTGCACACATTATTTAGGGATGTGAAACACATGGGGAAAGTAGGAGAAAGCTAACATGAATCTATTAATTTGCATTTTGCATAGGGAAGGTAGGAGAAAGTGACTAACATGGGAATCCGTAATATACCTGCCTTTAAAAATATACCGTATACTATAATGGAGAAAATAGTAAAACACATCGCATTGTATTGTGCAACGGTGAAAGTGCGCAAAGTTCACACAACAGTGAAAGTACTATAGAATGCTTTTACTGCCATTATTTATCTACATGTTTAATCATTGTATCGCATCTGATTTATATCAAAGCAAAGGTGTGTTAAGGAGTAAAAGTATAACAACAAAGCAAAATAATAATGATAATTTCCATAATAAGTAAAAATGCACTAATTTATAAAATAAAATTCAAAATTAGAATTGATTTCATTATGCAAAGAATTTTCTAGCAAAGCATTATTGCATTGCATTGCATTTTGCATTTCACTGCAAATTGCATGGCACATAGGTATACGGAGAAATAGCTTGTCTCTGTCTCAGTGCAATTCTTATGTAGCCCCTTTCCTGCAGCTTGTTTTGAAGGTTGGCGGCTTATAGACGGGTGCGCCCGTGAGTTGCGTATATTGCGTGACTCACAAGATCATCCTCCTCTCTGTTGAGGGTTGGCCTTTTTTGCTTCCGTTTTATGTCCAGCAAGAGGAACAGTCATTTTTATTACTGGCTCCAGTTGCATAATAGTTTCCCGAAGATTCAACTGACGTCCATTGGGAGGGGACTGAACTGGACGTAATGGTTATCTTTGTCTAGTCCAGTTCACAATTTTATATTTAGCTCTTTTGTTCTTCTGTCAATTTTGTTTAATATTGAATATCTGCTGATCAGCAACGATATATACAATATAGAGCTTAAGCTGTAGCCTAGTTATATTTATAACAATAAACATCTGTGTGTAGTACAAGTACAGTACACGTATATCTTTAAGTAGGCAAATCTCTATTCGATTCAATTTCATTCAGTAAACAAAGGCTACTGCAACTGCACTGCACAGGAAAGGATGCTTGCTCTATAAAAAGTGACAGTGGAGTGCAGTGATATTGAAATTGCTAACTTTTGTTTGCACAAATTAACACTTTATACACTTCATTTCAGAATTCACACTTAAATAAGTTGCCTTGAAATAAAATCTTAGCTGTTAAAATGATATGCTGATGAATAAAGATCCTGCCTCTGTCCTCTACCTTTAAATTGCAATTTGGCTCGACCCTGACCTTGACCTCTACATTTAACGCTGAACAGAGTAAACTTTCCCACGGATTTTAGGGTTCAAAACGAAGCTTATTTTTGAAAAGTTTTGAAAGACCAAACAGATATCCAAAATGTTTTACGATCAGCTGTTTACTAGAACAAATTGCAACTACTGTCAACAGGAAATTCCTGGGATGGGAATAGAGTGTTGTGAATGCACTACAACTCCATGTGTTCGCTTGTGTGCTGAGGTACGTAAACAATAACAACAACAAACAAATCGCATTCTAAAGAATTATGCATATTTGCGTATTGTCATTTTGTCTCTTTATCTCCATTCATTAGCATTGCATATTTTTATACTACTTGTACTTACTAATGCTAATACATTTAGGTTTCCCATTTGTAAATGGCAATGATAATGTATGTATATTACTTTTTACAGTGTTTTAGTCTGGGGGCAGAAATGGGACCCCACAAAGCAGATCATCGTTACAGATTCTTCGTAAGTATTTTACAAATAATTTCAACGAATTTTGTTAAAATTGTCCAAATTAATAAGCTACAATACATTATGTGATTGAAGTGATTGAAAACGTTTAGCTGTGATTTAATATCTTCTCACAAACTAATTAGCTAATGACATTGATAATATTATAAATGTTTACCTGTTTACCTAATTCTAATTTACAGGATTCGGGGAGTTTGTTAATATTTCCACCTCCCACACAAATTAAGAAAAAAGATAGCAATCCTACGGTCGCTGCTGCTGCTGCTACTTCTGATAGTGAACCTGAGAGTGCCAGTTGGTCAGCCAGATCGGACATAAGACTTTTAGATGCTATTGAACAGTACGGTTTCGGTAACTGGCAAGATATCAGTAAACATGTGGAATGCAAATCCCCAAGTGGTAATTTATTTGAAATCTTTTACATATTTTTCATATATTTAATTTTAGTTAGGTAATTTCATGAGGGAATTTTTATTGTCACTTTTCAGAAGCCAAAGATGAATATGTTAGCCGTTTTGTTACTGGAACTACTGGACAAGCCACGTGGCATACTTTTCCTTACAATAGTGACATCGAAGCGACATCGACTGAACGAATGCAAATGCAGGCAACTATTGTGCAACGTCCAATTGATCATACGCTTGCTTCAGATGAGAGCCCTTTGTCTCCCAGCTTAACTTCTAAATTACCACCTCTGGATATATCACCGGACGAAATGCAGCAGTTAGGTTATATGGCAGACAGAGATGACTATGAAAAGGTTATTTATGTATAAGCAACTTTTTAAATACGTATTTGTATCTATACTATAGGTGATTTTATAATAAGTATTTACATTACCTAATTTTATTTTGTTGCTACTTTTAACCTTAGGAATATGACAATGATGCAGAAAAACTTGTTTCGCAGTTAACTTTTAACGCTGAAGATGATGACGCAGAAGTTGGTAAGAGAGCTAGTTGAAAGTAACGTTGTTTTGTCAGCGATTCTGCTATTAGGCCAAAAATAAACTAATTATGTATTTCCAACTTTTTAGCTCTTAAACTATCGCTGGTCGACATGTACTCTAGAAGGCTTCGTGAAAGGGTCAGAAGAAAGCGCGTGATACGGGATTATCAATTAGTGTCCCTATTCTTTAAGAAAGACAGAACAAATGTCATTAAGGAAGGTGCCCTTACCCGAAAACGATTTGCTGCATATGAAAAGTAATTAACAAATAGAAATATATAGTGTAGTCCTGGTAGTCTATTTGTATAGGAGGTTAAGGTGTATGTATAGCTTTAAGTTTGACTTTTATAAAATGTCTGCGTGTATTCTGTCCACAGGGAGTTAACAGAAAGATTGCGTCACTTGTCCCATTTCCATACTGCTCGGGAACACGAGAATTTTATTCGTAATTTCATCAAGGAAAAAGAAATCAAATTTAGAATACAAGAATTGTACAAATATCGCAGAAATGGAATCACAAGGGAAGAAGACTGCACAGAGTTTGAAAAACATAAATTAACTTTGTTGAGACGAAGTAAAATTCTTAGTAATCAAGCAGCAGCTAATTCTCCGGGCAAGGTTGTCAATGGTAGTTCTAGGAGATCAATGCCTTCTGTGGTGGTGGAGGAGGAGGATGTAGTCACTCCAGCAGAGAAGGTAATTAGGGTCAACGTTTCTGGTTTACTCTCAATAGCCAAGTAGTAATTCCTAATGTTTGTTAATGTTTGGCTCTTTTAATTATAACTGAGCAAATGTAAGTTTAAGCTTTGGGGTATTTTTCTTTATTATATTCCCCTCTAGTCCAGCAGTCACGCAAGCCACTTAGAAGAGCTACGCATAGACACGCCCCAGTTACCCTTAATAACGGAAGGGACGATGATGGGGATGGAGATGGGGATGGATCTGACAGAGTCGATGATGGAGACCTCAGTGATGTATGTATTAAATACGTCACATCATTTTAATTTGTGATACATTATAATTTTTAGATTTTTTATAAATATCGTAATTTCGTTTTTCATTTACAGCAGCGATCTACTACTCGAAAAAGAAGACGTAAACGACGCATTATGTTATCCAGGCAAAAGTCCCATACTCCAGCAGTCCTATACCGACGACTTCAGCTTAAACTTCACGGAATTACCATCAGATCTGCTTTTATTACCAGTAACAGGGAAGCAGCCGAAAACCCCGGAGGTGATTCCACAGCTGCCGATTCCAGTTCCAATTCCAGAAAGCGCACCCGTCTGCCAAAGCTTATCCCCGCCAGTCGAAAAACCAAAGGATACGGAAGACCAATCTACTGTTAACATTTGTTTATTAACTTCTTCACTGTTGCTTTCTAACTTTGAGAAAAATGTAAGTTTGACATCAGTTTATGCTATGCTACATAGACTTTATTGTAATATCCTACAATAGAAGAAACTAAATCGATTTGTATTTTGATTTTCAGCATTGTATAAGTTTGAAAATTTTACCTTCTCAGTATCTGACTATAAAGGCGGCACTATTGATGGTAAGATTTCTAATGTTAAGTATCCAAATAAATATTTAACAATAATTTCAACCTGACATTTCCTTATAATTGGTTTTTTTCATTACAGAATCAAGATTGTTCTCGTCCAGCTAATATTGACACCTCCGACTGGGAGAGAATCGTGAGCTTCATAACTAACAATGGTTGGATGTCTGTGGCAATGTCGTACAGCGACTCTCCTTATATCTCTCCCAATCGCCAAGATTCACCCGAAAATATAAAATTGGATTTTGAGGATCTTAATATGGATATGGGCAAAGATTTTGAAGTCGTCGACATGAAAGACCACGTATTGCCTTTTACAGCACAGTTGTTTGTAGAAACAGAAGATGAACAGTGAACAGTCCTAATAACTCTTTCCTAGTAAAGCTTCCTGGTGAAGTGTAATGTAGTGTGCTGTACACTTACATACAGTGCGAAAACAGTAAACAGAACCAAGCGTTATAGTTCGTGTAATTTATGTAACTATGACTGATTAATGAACAATATTATTATTACACACCACATCCAATTATCATTATTATACGTGCACTAACATAGCGAATGCTGACTTATACTTGACTGTAAAACTTAAAACTGTAATCAAAGATCCTTGTAGCATAGCTAAAGGAAAACACATCGAAACTTCGATATGTATTGTCTAAAGTCTAAATAATACAGTCTGTATTAATTACGTGACTTACTCACAGAACCACAGCATTATTTCCTAATCCTTGAGGTAGGTCACGTTCAAATTCTGTTATAATAGCAGAATTGACTTGACAGTTTTTATTCTGACTGAAAAATGCTAAAAAATGACTGTAATTTCTGTCTTAGTGCCCCTTATACAAGAAAAGAAAATTAATTAGGTGCCTACTACAATACCTATTAAAGGTATGACACTAAGAATATAAAACAAAACAAAATATATATTGCGAAAAATAAAAACTCAAGAAAAATTAATGAATTTAATGTTACCTAAAAGCAGTGTACTGTGTACCTAGATATTTTAAGCATAAAAGTAATGATTGTAAAAACGTAACTGTAATATGTAAGAGCACTCAGACTCATCAGACTCATCTTCAGACTTATTGTCAGATCGGTAGTATCAATGATCAGACTGATTAACCTCCGAATACTTGTTAGCTCTATCATTCATATTTATTATTTATTTATAGGATGTACTTGTCCTTGTCCTACGCGCTACGTAATTACTAATTAAATTAAAACTTTTAAGACCATAAATGCTTGTTGTAATAGAAAGAACTACTCTGTCTGTAGTACATAATTTGCTCAGTGTGCATGTATTATATAACTATGTATAACCATTAGCTATAATTATAACGATACTTTTGCCGTTTATGGAAACTGATTTTACCTTAAGCCTACCCAATGATGTTACTTTTACTGCCTGTATTCATTTTACAAAGCTTTTGGAACATATTAGCGAGTGAATTTATTTCGCAATTTCGCATACATTTAGGTAAACGTAAAGACGGTAGTCTAATCGTCACATGAACAAACATTTCTCTTCCTGTTTCGTATTTTGTCTATGTATTTCCTCAATAGAATATGTATTAGCTATTATGTAATAAATGGAATGAAAAATAATACAAAAGAAAACTTTTAGTGGTCCGGTCGGGTCGGTTTGATTATTTCTATTGTTATTGATTTACATAGATTTACATAGACAGTACATACAGATACAAGTGTAGTATAGTAGTTAATTTAGTCTACGCTTATAGGTAATAAAAGTAATAAAAATACTGTTACATATATATGATTTTAATTAGTTATCGAGGTCCATGTCTTTTAGTCTTTGTTATAAAATCAAATACTAACGTTTTGGATAGCCTATTAAATACAGGAAATCAGCGTTGTTAAAAGTATGACTATGACATTACCAAAAAGGGTTAATTGTTTCATTTATTTAGCTTTGACTCTGACACTAATAAAAAATAAACAATTAAACAATAGGTCAGTTTATAATAACTTGATAATGACAATTTTACAATGGATAGTCATATATATATACAGTAATATATATGTAGAACTAATTTTTATTAGCATTTGTGATTAAGTAGGTTAGTTTAGTTTAGTTTAGTTCAAATATAGGCATCTTTGGCCAAGCCAAAGTGAGCACGACTAGCTCGTATTGTATTAGAATCAAATTCTAATAGCCTATAGACACTTTTTTCACTTTTTCGATTTGTGTGTTGTTATTTAGGAGTTGGTTGTGCTCTATTCCTCATTATTATTATTGGTTATTATTAGTACCTTGGCAAATTAATAGCCTAAAAATTAGCATTATTAGCATTTAGCAAAAATTGTATGAATTTAGCGAAATATTTTCATCCCATCATTGATTGCAAACTGCAAGAATTGCAAAATGTTTTATTGCTAAATTATTCATTCTAAAAGGTATATGAGAAATCCTTGTTGTTCTTTCGACGTGTAGGATTTCAGAGCGCAGCAATTCAAAATACTCTGTTTTGACTCATTCATAAAGCTGATCCTTCCAATTTTACCTGTTTTAGTCTCTACTTTTCACTTTTTTCAATTTGGACATTTTTAATGGAAATTAAACGATCTGGGATGCAGAATATTGACTGTTTTTAATGTGCCCGTTCAAAAGTTAGTCCAGTTTGTGGAATTTTTTTCTTTTTCTTTATGCTGGAACTGGGACACTGTTATTCAGTCATCAGAACTAACTGACAGGTAAAAATGTTTATAAAATTATTATTTACCATATTTAAATTGGGGAATGTTACATTTTGTATTTAAACTGAATGACCTGACCTTTTATTGTCTATAAATGTTGTGGAAGTAGAGAGAGGATTTTAATTTTTAGTATCAAATGTGTATTAATTGTTTATATTATGTATGTATATTTTATGTAAAGGTCTCCGTCTCCAACCAATTTTTTGATTGCACAGACTGCTAGCAAAATTGTCAAGATTACAAAAGGCAAGATTTTCAGAATTATTAATTCAAGAGATGGAAACTCGAGAAAATTGGGAATGGGAGGCCATCAAACTGAATGAGGAGATGTCAAAAATGTCGGGGCGTATTTGTTTACTAGAAAATTTTATCAAGGAGCAGTTCGGTAATTAAATCATTTAATGTATTACACTGCACTGTAAGCATTCAAAAGTAAAATTGGAATTGATAGAAATTGAACCAGATACTAAATAAATGCTGTTTTGCAGGCAATATATTTTGGAACTTCTGTGAAAAGGCTGCTGCCGCGATTACGCCTCCCAACATTGGGCTGGGTTCTGCTATACAGAGTACTTACAATGACTCTCCGACCAATTACGAAAAATGCCCAAACCCACTGAATCTCAAAAATTACTCTTTATTAAAAAGTAATCAGAACCCAACAGATTCTCACCTAAATGATGTAAACAGAACAGTCGCACATTCAAAAAATTTGCAAAAAGCACATCAAGTTCAGCGTCTTCCTACACATAGATTTTCTTCACAAGCAAATAGTGGCTTAGACAACTCTCCAGCTTCTGCTTTACATCCGAAACTTCACCATCAACTTACTGCAGAAAGGAATCAAATGCAATCTTGTGGGTCGTCTGTCAACATTGGGGGCACGAAGTTAATGTTAACTAACGTTTCACTACCTCCTTCAATTACTATAACTTCTGTTCAAGGAGGACAAGATGATAGATCTTCGATGCAAGGTAAAAGTTTCGATTATTTATTTAATATTTATATTGCATGGCAAATATAACTAACATTAATAGTGTTTGTTTATATGCAATAAATAATTAGTAGTGTAAACAAATATCTAATTTTTTAAATTGACATTTGTAAATTGAATTTACATTGTTTATATGTAATTGGATTTTCAGAAAGCCTGTATTCTGAAAGCGCCTTAAAATCACATTTACTTTCAAGTACACCACATAACCACAGTGCTAGTACATCCAAAACTTTTTCAGGAAGTCGTCAGACCTATATCGACGACGGGAGACGGCAACGGGATGAAGAGGACAATAGCAATGAACCATATTACTCAGAAGTCGATGTTGGCGACGTCAAAGGTACTATTTTTGCGTAAATAATTTAGTATAGAATCAACGATATAAATGTGGTGATAAATATTTAAATACCTAATTCATTTTGGCAGTTGAGCATCATGATTCATATGGAGAAGACGATTCTGCTGATGAAGATGGAAGTCCTTGCGCCATGGAAATCAAACTGGATCCTACTACTATTGACTTTAGCGATGATTATACTGAAGGAAGCGAAGATAACGACCATAGTCAAAATTACGGTATTTTTATTCGCAAAATGCTAAAATGTATGAATATTTTTAAAGAAATTAAAAAACTTTAATGAGCTGTATTCTCTTTTCAGGATACGAATCGTCAAGTTACGACGGAAATGTTCAATTTGGGAAGTCAGCGCAAAATGTGGATGAAAGATTATTACTGAAACGAAATTCTGTTAACATTTCTCCAGGCAGTTCCTCAATGCGGACCCCAACTATGAAAACTAGGAGAGATGTTATGCAACCTACGCCGTGTCATGCTAAATGCCAGAATAAATGTGCTGAGTGGTCTCATGCAGACCGACTCAAAGTTTTTAAATCATACACTGTACTTCCTACTGTCCAACACAAAGAAGCGTGGATTATGTCTAATTTAGAACGAACGGAAATTGCAAAGAAGAAAACACTTTACTCGAACTTCAGAACTTGTACTTTCAAATACTATCTTCCGCATCCGACTTTTGGGTTAAGGCAAGTTTGTAAAGCCTTCTTCTGTGCCACTATTGGAGAGCCAAGAAATATCGTCGAAAAAACTGCTAAAGCGCTGAAAAGTAATACTGAGGATACTAATGGAGTTAAGCAGCCTATTCCATTTGCAAGACGAGTGCCTGAAAAACGACGTAAACCTAATAGCAGCAGCGCCTTAGATTTTACGGGCTCCGTTTCCAGCATGATGAGCAATATTCACAATCAAAATCAGCCTAATTTGAAGAATTATGATTCCAGTGACAACTCTTTGTCATAGTAAAAAATCTTCATTTTTTTATTTAGTTTTTCGTAGTAAACAGTTCCGTATCTAAATACACATAAAACTACAACTGTATTAGGTATTACTATTAATTACTTTCGGTATTCCACCAAACTGAACCAAACAAAGAGCGGTAGTGATATAAAATATTTACTGTATAGTTTGTAAACGCGTAATTACTTTATCCGTTTTAAAAAATAGCGTATTTTTTGTTTTTCTTGAGCCAAGCTAGACTAAATGAACTTGACTAACTAACGAAACTATTTACCTAACGACCTAACGATGTATACTTATTTAATACTTACATTCAACTGTATTTACATTATTTAAAAGGTATTTAGTTTCTATTACAGATTTTATGTAAAATCAAACACTGTATACTGCAACCATATTGTTTATTATATTAATATGAATGCTTAATTCCTATTCAGCAGTGTTCTTACCGGTCCAACATTCCTACACTTTAAAAAGTTGTAAAAATATTTACCAAAACAACAAATATAAGTTGTTCATGTATTTTCCAATTCTATTTTCACTAGACTACTATATTATTATTTATTATTACCAATTACTGCGTAATATGAAGGTGACGGGAATTATAGATGTATTTTTAATGAAATATTATGAATCTATTTTAATTGTAAATATATTTTTAGCAATTCGCATGAGGGTTTTGCGATTGAAACTGATTTTGCGTAACTGTGTAATGCAATACTTATCCTATTAATGTATAGTTTAGTATATATATAGTCCATATTCCTATCTAAGCGTAAACTTGTGTAACTAAATGTATATGGCACGCCAAGTCAGTTTCCATTAATACTACGAATACGAGTATAAATGACCCTAAGTATTAGTGTAGCACATATACCTCCCTATCTAACTAAAACTACCAAACCACTATTAGTACCAATCCAAAACTTCAAACTGTTGCTAAAGAATACAAAGAAACAGAAAAGTATTATTATTTTAATATAATATAATATCATCACGACTAAATATTTAGTAGTATTCCAAACTAAATATATGTCAAATAATATATTACACTAACGCTACACTACCTAACCATGTAATCTGCAATCTCCTATGTAAGACTCGAAAGTCTCATTATTATAACATAATATTTCAATATTTGCAATTTGCAACATTTTATTGTCCTGTACTTTTGGTGTATGATGTGGTGATAACAAAATAATATGACTATATAAAACTAATTATTAAATAGTATTTAAACCAAATTAACCTCCTATGTAAAGTTAGTTACCAATACTAATATACCCAGTAATAATTTTGTGTATATTTATCGATAATTTACTATAATTGTACATTATGTAACTGCGAATGATGATTTTGTTTGTTAACAAATGATGTGTTTAAAAATACTTAGCAATACCTATTCAGAATCTAGATTAGTCGGATGAATAGGGGATTTCAATTGTTAAGTGGTTAATTTTATTAGCTTTTCGGTTTTATAGATGTAAGAACATCAAGATCGGGTTCGTTTTCGAAAAGTAATATTACATAATTCCAAAAAGTGATTGTAAGCAATCCTGGAACGAATATGTATATATTTGAAAGGGAAAAATATTTAATTTTTGCGCGAATAGGTTGTGGAGCTGAAAAGTTAATTTTATGGGATTAATGGAATGGATATGAGTACCTACTTTTAGCAACGTTAGTATGTACTTTTGGGCATGCTTTGCAAATTACAATTGCTAGTTTTCTTATCTTGTTCTTTAATTTTACATTGTGGGCCAATTTTTTCGTTTTATTCCATCCTTTGCTTTCAGCAATTGTTTTCCTCATGAATGATAGAAAAGTTTGTTTAATAATTGTTTGGACTATTAAATATTTTTAGCTGTTAGTTTGAAATTACGTAGAATTTTCCATGTAGTTTAGCTTACACATAAATTATATGTCCTTGTATAACTTACTGATACTTGACGACTTTAGTACCTACATACAAATATCTATTGTTTTAACGGTATGATAATAATAATAATAATGATAAATACAAATATCCTTCTCAATAATACGTAGTTAGTTAGCTATTGTAATTGTAAATGCGACTTGACTGTACCCTTCCTTGCTATTGTTACTTCCTATTCTACTGTAATGCTAAAGTATTTATAATGGTTAAATTTTCTTCAGGTTTGTATTTGTATTGTACTAATACTAAACATAAATGTACTGTACGTCAAGTCAACGTAACCGGAACCAATTCCTTCCATTTATTATTGTTACCATTTGTAAATAGGTTAAAGTTAAAGCAAATAACTATACTATTATAATATGTATCATAAATGTGTAATATGTGTAAAGGGAAATAGTAGAGGGATATAATGTTAATGCTTATGAGGAGATCGGATGGTTGTATATCAAAACGTATTACCTAATTAACATTTGTATCTTTACATGAAAATACATACAATACCATGTATAAAATAATGTTAGTATTAGTAAATCGGTATTATTAGTAGTAGCGGCAATAAACGGACGTTTTGTATAGAGGAAACATTAAATGGTGTGTTGAGAAGAACCTAATCCGTTTTTTAATACTCGAAATCGTGCCTCATATAATATATGAAGACAAGACAATTTTCGTGTGATTTGTATTTGTACTTCACACCATGCACTTGGCTTGTCTCATTATCTGCTTGTTTATTTATACTAAGAATGGAAAGACGGAATTCATACAGTAGGGAAGCATTTAGTTATAAAGTTAACAATGTTAAAAATCAAGGTCTATTTGTAATCACTAGAGTGTGTAGTTTAGTTTAAAAACTGTGTTTGGGCTAATGAGCCGTGATCCGCTAAGGGAGGAGTCACATTTTTTGCTTGGCTTGTTTTGTATTTTAAGATCATGCGAATCTGTAACATGAAATGTAGATATAATATAACATATGTCCAGGGCATTATTACCATCAGGTGAGGTGATATCAGCTTCTTAAGCTCCTTTGCGTGGAGAAATCTACATACCATTTCATCGCTTGTATAAATAAACAAGATATTTATCACAAATTTTTGTATTAAATACCTAACAAGTTCGGTGTAATGGAAAATGCCTAATTTTCTATATAGGAGTTTTAATAGGAGGCAAAATACATAGTAGACGTTTTGAATAATGGCAATTGCCAACTACTTATTTTCTGCTGTATATTTTAAGTCGAAGAAAATGATTTGATTGCATTAATCAAAAGTTTTCCTGCAATTACTTTTAATTAAATATGAATTATTGTAAAATATTTAATGTGATTGATATACTTCCGACTTAAATGGGGCTTCTTTCATTTTTTAAGAAGACAGTGCATCCATAGCTAAGAGTATCTAAGCTAAAAAGGTCTTGAATGGTATATGGTACAAATATCCCGATGGGTACTCTGTGCCACTGATATACATGTATGTACTACATATATATGGTGAAAGTTCACAGGGTATATAAAGTTGACATTTTTATACAAAAATTTACAACATACAGAAAGGAACCGGAGGTTTGTTGACAATATAATTAGTTTTGAGAAGATATTTGTATGTATTTGAATTGACTATATAGACATTGATAATTTGCTGTGACTAAATGCATAATAGAATTGAGAACAATGAATGACATATCCTGGTTTTGTAGAATAAAGCTATCTTTGACAAGTTTTGGTAGTTTGTTTGCCTGTTTGTAATATAATTCAGCAAATATCTGGAGTTAGAATCATTAATCATTACGTTTGTGAGTTCTTTGCATGCATTTTTTAATGTTAAAGCTGCAACTTTGTCGGAAAGATATTTTTTACATGCTACAAAAATTATTTCTGACTAAGCATGAAAAATATAGTTTTAAAAGTTGTGCATTACTGCTGCAGTTTCAATCGCAATTGCAATTTAGGATGGACACTTCTAGCAGCATTGGTATTGATAACACAAATAAATTGCTCAGATTTTATACTACATTCCCCTAATCGTAATTTACATAGAAATTCTCCGCGAATCATTGACACGAAAAGTATTTCTGAACTACACGGAGATAAATTCTATCCGAGTCGATTTGCAACAAATTCAAATGAAATCAATAGAAAAAAGTTGAAATCTGTAGAAGAGTTGGAATTGGAAGATGAAAATCGGGATTCAGAGTTGGTTTCTGTCTTTGTGCGAGTTTTGGAAATTCCTGGAGAGAGTTTTATACGTATTACGGGTAGAAAAGTTAATGCTACAGATTCACTGGGAAATCCTTCCCCGAGAGCCGAGTTTCGCGGTATACCATTTGCTCATCCTCCTGTAAACAGTTTACGGTTCCAGGTAAAAAGTCTATTGTCCAGTTTTTGGCCACCTTTTTAACCATGCATGTATGTTTTCCATTTAAATACTTATTTCAAGTTAATTTGTTAGCATTTCTTGTATTGAGCTAAATATTGCTGGGAATCTGGCAACCCTGAATTATAATTGTAAGACCAGTTGTTTTTCACAGTTTTAAATATTAAAATATTTTCTTGATCAGAGACCGACAATGAAAATCCTGACGAAAGATTTTAGAGCTTTTGAGGAACCACCTGAATGTCCCCAGCTTTCAACCAATGGTAGACCAATCGGTGATGAAGATTGCCTTTACTTATCCATTTTTGTACCTCAATCAGACCAGGTTTAGTAATAAAGGCAAATCTTTGGAATACAATATTGACTTTACGTCAGGATTTGTAAAAATGTACATAATTTAAATAATATACAGGAACCTCCACGAAGATCTTCGAAATCTAAAATGCCAGTCCTTCTATGGTTTCATGGAGAGAGCCAAGATCGTTCTGCAGACGGAAAGTTTGGGATATTATCTTCGGGATCGGCTAAAGAGTTAGCACCGGATATTTTCATGCAAAACAAAATTGTTGTTGTTACTGCACAGTATCGACTAGGCTCATTAGGATTTATGAACACCGTAAATGAAGATTTAAATGGAAATATGGGACTTTTTGATCAATTGCTAGTGTTGGAGTGGATTCAGAGGTTTATACAAAACTTTAACGGAGATCCAAAGCAGGTACCTAATATATTTGTAGATAAACATAAATTAATAACCAATTTTAATTGCAGATACCCTTGTGAAAAATATGCATGTTATTTTTTATTGATGAAACAGGTTACTATTATGGGACACGGATCGTCTGCTATTAGTTTGGGTCTTATAGCTACTTCAGATTTAGCACGAGGTATTTCTAAGTACAATTTTTTAATATCATTGCAATACAATGTGCAATGCAAAAAAAAATATTTCGCATGGAAAATTTTGAGATTTTTAAATACAAATACAGTTCGACCATTTTTTGCATAACTGATGACCATTTATTGAATACCTAGGTTTATATCACAGAATGATTTTAATGGGCGGATCTCCTTTAAGTCCAGTCTCAATTGACTCAACACCTAAAATAACATTTGCGGAAATAGCGTTGCAAAATTCTTGTCCATCGTTTCCTACCCTGCGATTCGTTCGATGTATGCAGCGCAGAAAATTGGAGACAATCGTGGATGCAGATGAAAGACTAACTGTAAAACAGTAAATGAATGCGTAGACTATTTATGTGTTCAGTTTGCAATAGAGAAGTAATTTTGGTTCATTTAATTTGGAAGAAAGGAAAACATTTAGGGAATTCCAGGATGGCTCTGCCCATTTTACAGAAACCAGCAGATGGACGCTTTCTTCCTCCAATTATATCTTCAAGTCCTGAAACTTCTTTCTCCAGAGGAAATTTTGATCCTGTGCCGATCATCATAGGAGTTTCTAGTTCAGAAATGAGTGGATTCTTACCAAGTATGTAAATAGTTGTAGAAAATATTTGATCTGTAAATCATTATGTACATAAATTGTCCTTTTGATGAAAGATTTCAATATGATTATTGTTTTACTTCCTAAGGTATTGCTGGAAAATTGCGTCACGAAATTCCCAAAGCAATTTTTACTAGTACAACAATCCTAAAACAATTTATTCGTGCAATAATGAGCAGGGGACCTCATGACGCTGAATTAATTTCGGACTTGGTCACTTTTGAATATTTTGGTGGGCTAAATGTCAGTCAGAGACAAGACCAAGCTAAAGATTTGGTTGAAGAGGTAAATTAAGCAATTAATTCTTTAACATATTAAGTATTAATTGAAAAGTGCACCCGAAACTTTAAGTGTACATACACACTTTATTTATGAACACTAATATTTCTAGCTTTTGTCTGATTTTCTTTACCACATTCCTGCGTTAAAACTTGCAAAAATGTGGTCTAAGTACGCCCCAGTATATTTCTATGTATTTGATTACGTGTCAACTAACTCAGAAGTACAGAAACTAAAAAGTTCAGAGGAACTAGGGAGTATTACTGATTCTGAAGGGTCCCCTGAATTTTCAGAAGCGTTTCAAGGTACACAAAACTTGTTTGCCCAAGACTTTTGTATTCTACATTCCAAATAAACAGTAAAATATTTACTTAAAATGTTTTGGTATACTTTCATTAATATTAATATAATTTTGTGATTATTCTTAGCTAATCATGGTTCCGATGTACGATTCTTAATGAATGGTCACACTGGTTCGGCAGAAGATCGACAAATAGCAGTTGCAATGATAGATTTCTGGGCTAACTTTATTCATAAAGGGTATGCAAACTAGAAAATAGTAAAATCCCCTTTAATGTTTACATTACATGTAAATACGTAGATAGGATTGTTTATCTGGAGAAATAATACGAATAAATAAATTGCAAATGTATTTTGGCAATATAATTGGCAAGACTGCAAGTATTTAGGTATTTTTGTATTCCTTACCTTAGATCACCCTTACATTCTGGAATAAATTGGCCCCAGTTCCGTGAAAGTACAAAGGAATACTTATACATCGGAAATGAAATCGAAGCTGCAAGCGATTTTCGTAAGCGGCAAGATTTATTCTGGAATGGGCTCGTCGAAGAAGTAAATGGAAGAGTTTGCAAAGATTCCACTTCTTCTACAGGAAAGGGAAGCAGAAACAGGCATCCGGTATTTAGAGAACCTCAAGATTCGGGCGAAAGAGGATATTTCAACTTAGGAAATTTCTCTGGTGATACAAATATCGAAGAAATCTTCAAATTTTGAAAATAATATTTTGACAAAGTTTTAATAGAATGTTGCCATTGTATGCGTATTGTAAATTATATCATTAAAATTCCTAAACAATTTACATACAGATTCGAGGTTTCTGTGTAGCACTGTATACGTACGTATGTTAATATAATAATCATAATATAGATTCAAGATGACTAATTATTTTATATAAAGTATTTTTAGAATGAACACTGATAGTTTTTAAAAAGCAGGAAACATTGCTATGTTCATGAAACAATGCCACATATCTTTATAATATTATAAACAATATCACAATAACGTTTTGGTTGCAAAATATATTCTAACACAAGAATTCAATCAGCAGAATAGAATGCATTATAAATTAAATCCTTTTGAACACTAAAAGGAAATAAGTCATATTTCACAGGTTAGTAAAATCTAATG